>BSBM01000597.1:0-240000 GCA_027924585.1 Larix kaempferi | reverse complement strand
AAGTGAGGTAAAAACTTGACTTTCACATTTGAGCTAGATTGATGAATCTATATTCACAATTGAGGTAGTATCTATATTGAAAATTGAGCAAGCTTGAAGAACCTATATTCACAATTGAGAAAGAATTTGGATATTTGAATAGTTGAGAACACCTCTAGAATCTATTTTCTTAATATTGCTCATTTTGGTCATGGGGAATTCACACAATCGAAAAAGGAAATTGGAAAGGAAAGAGAATCCTCAAGAAAACATGGAAGAAGTTAGAGAAAAGAAAAGATTGCACATGTGGAATCGAAGGCATTCCATGGAAACTCATCCAATTCCAATCGTAGTTGATGCCACAGTCGTTCCTACCCATCCACCTCAAGAAACACGATGAAATTCACTAGAAGGGCCCTCAATTTCAACAACATTTGATGAACAAGCACCCAACATTTCAATTCGGACATCAAGTCAACCTCAGAATATGGTAGTGAATGACTTGTTGGGTAGTGGTTATGCAAGCGATGAAGTTGAGAGGCATTGAGTGGAGGATTTACAACGGAAGAAGCAAATGTTATGGAGACCATCCAAGAGAATGAAAGACAAGAGGCTCCTATTGAAACGCCAGAGCGTCTTGGTGATGTTGTACATGCTCCAGTTCCAACACCCTTACCTCCATTAGCAACTGCACGTTGAAGAAATCCGAAATGTATACAGGTTGATGAAACTCTCATTAGTTCACTTGAAGGTACATTGTCTAAACATGCTATTGCTTATCAAACTTGACAAATACTTGATAACTTTTTTTATTATAAATGTGATGGTGACAAGTGCAAATTATTTTTATCATTGTTAAAATCTAAGTCTATGGTTGCTGTTAGAAGAATGTTAAAGATAAAGATGACCAAAAAGTTAGAACCACGTTCTCATATTGTTAAAAGTTTAGTAGATGCATTTAGTACAATTGGAAAGAAATCTCACTCAAAGGATCGCAATGCGGCTCGTCATGTGTTGTCTCAATCAGTCGTGAGCAAAAACACTAGCGCACTTTTTTTTCTTAAACCTACATCCAAAATTATTAATTTGAATACGAAGACACTTCGTAGGTATTGTGTTAGAAGAGAACAACTTGAATCCAGTGAAACAGATGTTTGGGTCTTCATTGGTAGGTTGCCACACTTTGATATGAAGCTCATTGATGCGGTAAAGTGATTAGTGCAAGCATTTTGGCATGACAACACTAGACCCTCTTCCAATCAAAACGATGTATTAAAATTGAGAAGGGGTTCAAAGGATCGTGATCCACACATTAAACATTTTCTTTATATGACACAAACAGAATTATATGAGAGATTTAAGAATGAACATAATGAATTTGACTTGGTCGAAAGATCCTTTGAAAAATGCAAACCATGGTGTGTTAAAATAAACACAATTCGTAACACATGTTGTTGTCGATACCACATTGAGTATGGTTACTATTATGAAACATATACATATATTTTTGTGTATTCCATAACACTCTTGTGCAGGAATGCTCAACTACATTACCACCGATGCCATCTAGAGACTTTATTCATAGCATTTTGTGTAGCAGGCCAAACGATTGCACATTTTATCAAAATACTTGCATAGAGGGGACATGCCCAGGGTGTGGTGGATTTGCATTATTGGAAAAATGCATACATGTGACCGATGAGCATGAACTTGGGAGGTAGGAGGTGAACTTGCAGTCATTCAAATATGTCACGTATGATAGTGATGGAGGGAACGAAAGAAAAAAAATACAATTGGTCACTTCTCAGGTTGGTAATGAGCTATTGGATACTATTTTTTCTTCAGATTGCAATTTCATATGTAACAATCTATTGATATAATGTCTTTATTGTCGATCTACCAGCTACGGGTTTGCGACTTCATGGAGGAATTCTTTGAAAAGACAAAAATAGTATGTAAAGCATGTGCATGTGGCTCGTTGGCAAGATGAATAGTTTAGAACGTGTAGGTATACATTTCCTATCAGGACTATCCTATCAATGGTCGATTTCGCGGAAAACTACACTCTTCAACCGCAAAATGAGATTCAGAGTCAGTACTATCACTTGGACCAGGTCAGCCTAATGGTCCATATCACCTATAGACATGGGGCAGGTAGTACAGAAGACAACAAGGTTATACTGAAGGAGTATCACTTCTACATAAGTGATGACAGGTGTCATGACTTGGATTTTGTACAACATAGCTTTCAAATGTTCTACAATCACCTGAAGGATAACAATATACAGATGGAACAACATTGGATTTGGTCTGACGGTTGTGCAGGGCAATTAAAAAATGCACGTGTCTTCCAATGGTTGTGTATGATCCACAAAAGGCACAAGGTGCCACATATTTGGAACTATTTTGAGACTAGACATGGAAAAGGTGAACATGATGGGGCAGGTGCCTGCATAAAGACTGCATTACGCAGGCAAGAAATGAAGTTCACAGATGGACCTATCATCTGAAATGCAAAAACCATCATTGAATGGTGTGATTTAGTCATGGGGGAGGGAGCAAGAAGGCAGGAAGATCACTCAACTAGGAAAGCACACATGGTTAGATATCTTTTGGAGGTGGTGGATGTAGATCATTCATAGTTATATGAGTGCAAGACCATCCAAGGAAATCGTGCATTTCATTCAGTTAGAAATTCTGACAATGCTATACTTGAAATGTGGACAAGGAAACTGTCATGTTTTTGTTCTCCATGCAGTAGTGGTGAATGGGACTAATGTGAATCCATGGATTGGGTTGATAGTTGGGACCATGTATCACCCCCCATTGGTCGACGGATAACTACATAATTATCCCAGTTGGAAGAGGACCAATCAAGTATTTCACCAGACTATGACAACATATCAAATCTCGTACAACCACGTTCGATTAATATTTTTATATTTTTGACAACTAGTTGTGTTCAGTGACAGGAAATCTGCGGTGAGAATTTTGCAATTCGACAAGTTTCGAACCTATTAAGCAGGTTCATCCTCAGGAGAACAAGAATCTCACTCTTATCTTTGCACTTGGACGAGGATAAATACCCATTTTTAACAATTTTTATTACTTCTTTGTGGATTTTGGTAGATTCAATTTTTTTTTTTTTTTTTAGGGTTTGAGTATGTGAATGGTTATTTAAGAAATGTTAATGGTTAATAACACTTATTAATGGTTAATTTAATGGTTATTTAACAATTATTGATGGTTATTTTATTATCAATTATTAAAGGTTATTAATTTATTTAATTGAATCTATATGATCCAATGTGTTGTGTTTAAAAAAAAAAAAAATTTAATGAAGGTATATTTTAGTAATGTTCTTACTTATTTTGTGTCTAATTAGCTTTGTATATTTTTTTATATTTTTGACAACTAGTTGTGTCTAATTAGTTGACTAAAATGTTGGAACTATATTTTCTCTAGGGCACATATACACAGTGGTTTCCCCGAGACGCAATGCATGGCGCACTGACTATTAGCTGGCACATTGCTTAGAGGGGAAGAAAACCCTAAATGTCTCATTGTGGGACTCTTAGGGAATTGATTTTTCGATTGGGTTGATGGTTATAAAGGGAGAATATTTGAACTAGGTTTCCCACTCAACAAATAGAAAAGGGTATAAATATGAATATTATAGACTAGGTGAGATTGTATACCATTATACAAACTTAGTTATTGGCACAAACCTCCAGCTACAAACAATGCCAAAGAAGAACTCATCAAAGGAACGATACTTATTTCCTTATTCAAAATCCTTGCAACATCATACAAATTAATAGGGGAGGCTGCTAATATGATCTCAATTTACGAGAAGCTTCCACGTAGCAATAATTTATAATATGTATAAAGTGAATTTTATTACTCGTTTTAAAATTTGTTTCCCTCCATCAACCCGTTTTGTAGATCTGTGCTGGTTGTTGTTTAGAGGGAGTTATCTAGCCCAATACCGCAGCAATTTTATGTTAGATTGTGTCAAAAATACAACATTTATTTCCCTCAACCTAGCTCATTTTACCTCTTCCTAGTTCAAAGGTGCCCATGTTCCTATGTTTAAAATCAAATAAATTTTGGACCGAGATATCGATGATGTGCAAGAAGGCTCGACCAACTGGTTGGTCCGAGTCCTAAAAAGATCGAAATACTCCACTCAACCCGCTTAAATGAATTTGAGAAATAATACCCCTGTGACTCTATTGAGCTAGTTTCGACGGCATTTTCAACTCGACATAAATCGGAACCGGAGGTCGGATAGACGAACCGTCGACTCCGTTGGTCTCCTAGCGTGCGATTAACTCTAGCGGGGGCTCTCCCTGTTATTTTCATGGTCCAAAGACTTTATTGTAAATTCATTTTGTAAACTAAGGTTTTGATCAATTTCCTTCAATGCAATCTTACATTGGTGGGTCAACTCTACAAAACCCTCCACCGAGCCAGTGTTGGTAGTGTTCCCACGCCAACATTGCCCATACACACTTCCAGGATCCAACAGCACGCAATCTTGCTGCTCCGTTTTCTTTTTCGCTTCCAGATCGAAAGTCACCAAGTGTCCCTTAATGACATTTTCATGCGACTTGCAACTCGACATACCTCGGAAACCAGAGGTTAGATAGAAGAACCGTCGACTCCATTGGTCTCCTGGTGTGCAATTACCTCTAGTGGGGCCTTTCCCTCGTGTTCTCATGGACTAGTGACTTCATTGTGCATTCATTTTGTAAACTAGGGTTTTGCTCAATTTCCTTCAATGCAATCTTGCATTGGTGGGTCAACTCTGCAAAACCCTCCACCAAGCTAGTGTTGGTAGTGTTCCCATGTCGGCATTTCCCATACACACTTGCAGGAACCAACAACACGCAATCTTGCTGCTCTGTTTTCTTTTCTGCTCCCAGACCAAAAGTCACAAAGTGTCCCTGAACGACATTTTCATGCGACTTCCAACTTGACATAACTCAACAGTCGAAGGTCGGATCGACAAACCGTCGACTCCGTTGGTCTCCTAGCGTGCGATTACCTCTAGGGGGCCCTCTCCTTCGTGTTCTCATGGGCCAATGAATTCTTTGTGCATTCATTTCGTAAAGTAGGGGTTTGCTCAGATTCCTTCAATGCAATCTCGCATTGGTGCGTCAACTCTACAAAACCCTCCACCGAGCCAGTGTTGGTAGTGTTCCCACTTCGGCATTGCCCATACACACTTGCAGGAGCCAATGACATGCAATCTTGCTACTTCGTTTTCTTTTTCACTCCCTGACCGAAAGTCACCAAGTGTCCCTGAACGACATTTTCATGCGACTTGCAACTCGAAATGACTCGAAAACTGGAGATCGGATCGATGAACCATCAACTCTGTTGGTCTCCTGGCATGCAATTACCTCTAGGGTACCCTCTCCCTCATGCTCTCATGGCCCAATGACTTCTTTGTGCATTCATTTCGTAAACTAGGGTTTTGCTAAGATTCCTTCAATGCAATCTCACATTGGTGGGTCAACTGTGCAAAACCCTCCACCGAGCCTGTGTTGGTAGTGTTCCCATGTTCACATTTCCCATACACACTTGTAGGAGCCAATGCCACGCAATCTTGTGGCCTCGTTTGCGTTTTCGCTCTCGGACCGAAAGTCACCAAGTGTCCCTGAACGACATTTTCATGCGACTTGCAACTCGACATAACTCTGTAAACGAAAGTTGGATCGTCGAACCGTCGAATCCGTTGGTCTCCTAGCGTGTGATTACCTCAAGGGGCCCCTCTCCCTTATGTTCTCATGGCCCAGTGACTTCTTTGTGCATTCATTTCGTAAACTAGGGTTTCACCCAGATGCCTAAGCTACAGTTACAAATTACAAACCAACTAGGGTTTCATGAACCAGACACCGCATAATAAAACTAGGATAGGCATGGAAATGATATTTTTACTTGAGAATACTCTTAATGGGGGGGAAGCTTTTAACATTAAGAAAGCAAAACAGGGATAAATTTTTTATTGAATTCAATACCTAGGGATTGTATCATACTGTGTTTCAATTCCTAAAGAGCCTGATATGGCCATGCCTTCTCATACTTGAGACAAAGATGGAAAACATAGCTTCCACATCCATGCATCTATTTGGAACCACTTTGTTGAAGTACGTAGCCAATAGAAATGCAACGTAAAATGAAAAAACTCAATAAATGACCCACAAAGCAAGAGACTCTGAGTCATATTTGAATTCGCTGAAACATAAAATGCATACTTATCACACTGCAAGATATTCTTGGTCACTTCGAAGATGTAAGAGCCTCTGAACCACTTTTGAAAAATGAATGCTTACCAGATCCTTTTCATCCTCAAACGCCTTGACAATGAATGGAATAGCTCGGCCTGGAATGAAATGCTTGCCAAATCCTTCTGAGCATGGTCTCGTATCTTCTCCTATCTTCTCGCGGTTTGTTGTTGTGAGCGTCTTGTATGTTGGCCATTTATAGTTTGTACTTTGGCCTTGTTTTTAATAGATTTTGGGTCTTTTAAATATTAGGTTGAGTTGACATTTAGAATCGCCTTATATTTTACTATTTTAAGGCAAGTCTCATTCATTACATATTGTTTTTGTTTTCTCCTTTTAAAAGTTTGCTCAGTAAGGGCGTGTGCAATTTTTTCACATGGGGGTCAATTTTGCAAAACCATCCACCAGGAACTTATGGCTAGCGCTCCTGGATGGAACCTTCCTAGACACACTTCCAGGACTCCCCAGAACCCGGTTTTGTTGCACGGTTGGAATTCTATGCCCCCGGTAGGTATCCAACAGGTGTCCCTGAAGGCCTTTTGGATGCGAGACAGAACGAGCCATAGAATGATGACCGTGGCTGGGATCGAAAAACTGTTGAATCTGTTGGATTTAGGACATCGGGATAGTGCTAGGGGTGCCCCTCTCCTCCGGTCCCATGGCTCAGGTGTCATGTTGTAGTTCCATTTTGGAAAGTAGGGTTTTGCTTAGTAAGGGAGTGTGCAATTTTTGCACACGGGGGTCAACTTCGCAAAATCATCCACCGGGCACTTATGGCTAGCATTCCCAGTTGGATCCTTCTTAGACACACTTCTAGGACTATCTCGAACCTGGTTTTGTTGCACAGTTATAATTCTATGCCCACGGTAGCTATCTAGCAGGTGTCCCTAAAGGCCTTTTGGATGCGAGACGGAACGAGCCATAGAATGACGACCATGGCTCATATCAACAAACTATCGACTCCGTTGGAATCAGGACGTCGAGATAGTCCTAGGGGTGCCCCTCTCCTCCAGTCCCATGGCCCAGGTGTCATATTGTAGGTCCATTTTTGAAACTAGGGTTTTGCTCAGTAAGGGAGTGTGCAATTGTTTCACACGGGGGTCAACTTTGCAAAATCATCCATTGGGCACTTATGGGTAGCGCTCCCAGCTGGAACATTCATCGACACACTTTCAAGACTCCCTGAAACCCTATTTTGTTACACGGCTAGAATTCTATGCCCCCGGTAGGTATCCAGCAGGTGTCCCTGAAGGCCTTTTGGATGCCAGACGGAACGAGCCATAGAATGATGATCGTGGCTCGGATTGACAAACCGTCACCTCCATTGGAATCAGGATTTTGGGATAGTGCTAGGGTTTCCCATCTCCTCCAGTCCCATGGCCCAAGTGTCATCTTGTAGGTCCATTTTTGAAACTAGGATTTTGCTCAGTAAGGGAGTGCAATTTTTTAACACGGGGGTTAACTTTGATTTTTTTTATTTTGATTCTAGAACTAGAAATTCAAAGAGTGGCAATCAAACCTACCACACTACACCCTTGGTATATTTCTATGTCCTTAGTGTGCCACATAATTTAAAAACTCCTTAGTGTTCCACTATATTTGGATTTTGAGTAATTAATGTCATTTTTAAGAATTCAAAGATCAAGAGGTTGTTGACATGGAAAATGGGTATGATGACATGACCAAGGTCAAGAGGTTGTTGACATGGCAAATGGACATGGTACAATGGCAAGATGTTGGCAAAGACAATGGAATAGTTTGAAGACATTGATTAGTATGATGGTGACATGGCTTGATAATATGGATGATGCATTGATGACAAAGCATCGATGACATACTGGCAAGTAGCAAGCATGGAGGACTTAAAGACAAGCAAGCATGATAAGCCAGCATTGATGACAAGGTACATTTGTGGGAATTGGAGCCATTGGAACTCTTGATAGGCCAAATGACCCATTCTATGGTCATTTTTGTCTTAATGGGGTCATGAATCCCACACAAATTTTGAAGAAGCCTTCAAGCATGCTCATGACTTTAATGAAGTCTTTGTCTTGGTGAAATTGGGCCCTTGGTCATTTGGTGGTGTTTGTGGTCCTGCAACCTTTACATGCTACATATTGTGGTCATGATGTTGTTGAAGCCCACAAGATTTGAAGAATCCCATGAACATGAATAAGCCCCAAATCATTATGGTAAATCCATTATACCTTTAAGGAACTTGAATGATGACATGGCATATTATAGCTTGGTGCACATGACTGATTTTGATGACATGGATCCCTTCTTTAAACCCTTGAAATTTCGTGCGGAAGCCCAAACTTGTGACAATGTGGGCATGCATATGAAATTAAAAATAAATAAATAAAGAATAAATTGAAGCAAGGTCAGCTCCAAAGCACAATGAACAACCATTACATCATCGTTTATATCAATCAAGAACATTCAATTTTAAATACATTTTCATATGAGGATAATCCATCCCTTTTACAAACATAGGACCATGAACGTCTTATTTTCCTTCATCAAAACAACATTATCAAGGAATATCATTAAACTAGTTAGGTAGTTCATTTTCCATGGTTTCTGCATGATTACTTTTGCATTATTACGAGTGGAAAATGGATGCACACATGAGGATCCACAAGATGAGTAATACAATAACATGAGGATGCACACACACATAGGTTCATGGTTGTAGGTTTTAATTGTATCAAGATGAATAACCAAAGATGAACCCTTGGAGTTCACAAAAAATAAACACAATTTTAAATTAGATATCAAATTAGCATGCATCTGCTAAGTTTGTTGAACTGTTGAAAGATATTATTAGTTTTTTTCATTAAGATAATGTTATCATAACACAATGGTGAGATGTTACTTGATCAATGCAATAAATGTAAGAGAATAAATATTGCTTAAAATGTAATTATATAAATTTCAATAGCATAATTTATCAATTTGTGGAAGAGATAAATCTGTTGGAGCAATATTGTACCTTAGTACCTTAATCATTAATTAAATTATGATTATTTGGTGCTAAGATAGTTAATAATGCCTCCTAGGTGTGAATTTAGTTATTATAAAGTGGTTAGAATTTGCATAGGATAGTGTGAACAAGATTACTTCGTTTGGGCCAAAGAGGTGGTCAAACTAGCTGTTAGACATGTTTATCCAAGCATTTATTGCCCCAGCATGCCTAAGGCACCCTTATCCCCTGTTTTAAGGAAGTTGTTTTGACCAAGGGTTCCGATACACTGAACCTAGTCATTTATCCCATTTTTGGTTGTTTTTGGCCTATCCTAGCCCACCTAACTTCCACTCAACCATCTCCTTCACATGTGTGAGCTCCATCTTGGCTCCCCATGCTTACCCAGTGTTCACATGCACAATTCGAATCTGTTTGGGTTATTTTGCAAACCATTTGGTCAACCTAGGAGGGATTGGGGTAAATCTAATCTAGCTAAGTGTGGACACTCCAAGTGGATATTTTTTCTCCTATTTTGTATAGAAGGATGAACCAATCTATTTAATAAGGTTGGACAGTTTATAATATCTCAATATTTGATCATTTGTGTTTTCTGGAAAGTTGATCATTTCTTCTGTATTTTGATCATTTGTTCATTCTGTAACATGTTTGCACTTGTTTCTTTCTAAATGAGTGAAATCTTTCAGCTATGAGGAATCCATGGTAGCTAGATCCTACTGTGTCATAGATTTTACATGGTATCAGAGCTCTTGGACCTACTATTCGAACTAAAGACTGTCTTAGTGGTGTGCCAGAAGCAGTGGAGAAACCACAAAAGTCCCTGGAACCATTGCATTGAATCCATTGGAGAAATCCATTGGAGTCTATCCAGGGTGTGATGCTCTCTTAAATGTACCCACTATCAAACAAAGTTCGAATCTGTTAAGTGTATATCCCTCCTGAGTGTTGAGATTTTTGATTTGCAGGTTTTCAAGAGCACCATTGTCACTGAGTGCACAAGCAGCAGAAGAAGATGGAGCCACCTCACCCAAATTTGCTCACTCCTTTCAACTATTTTGATTGAAAGGATGAAATGGTGATTTTGCTGAGATCCAAGGGTCTTTTCAGGATCACAATGGGCACAGAGGTTGAGTCAAACTCTGCTATGGAGAAATCAAAGTTTTTTTAACAGAATGGATGAAGCATTCGGCCTCCTTTGCCTCAGTATTTTGAGAGACCTCCTATTTCATGTGGAAAGTATTGCTACACCCAATGAAGTTTGGCTCAAGCTTGAGTCTCTATTTGGGAATACTGATGAGATGAGAGGGTATCAACTTGAGAATGATTTGATCTCACTGAGTCCAAGCAATTTTGAATCCATCTAGGATTTCTTCACCAAGTTAAAGAGCTTGGTCTTGCAAATCAAGCAATGTGGTATTGACAAGAAGGAATAACAATTGATCTTGTCCATTCTCTCAAAACTGGGTCTTGAGTACTCAGATTTTGTCTCTACATTCAACTCCACAAAGATCACAGTTAGAAATTGGAAGATGACATCTTTGGATGATTTCATGGAGGTGCTAACCCAAGAGAAAGACAAGTTGGTCTTGATGGGCACCATCAAGCAAAAAGACCAAGTACTTGCAAATGGAGATTCAAAAAATGGAAGAGGCAATAAAAACCTAAGGGGCCGAAACCACAAGAGAAGAAGAATAAGGATGAGAGACCCAAATCCAATGATGGGGGTTTGAATCCTGTCAAAGACAAAGGAAAGAAGAAGGAGAAGACTAAGTGCATCTATTGTCAAAGGGGCTTTCATCCAGAGAGCCTATGCATGAAGAAAACCATAGACATGATGACCCATCTCCTACAAAAAAATAACATTCCCCTTCCTAAAAGTTCCAAGAAGAAAGAGGGTGTTTCTAAAGATAAGGAAAGGTGCCATGCTTTGGTGGCTAGTACATCTCAGTCATCCTTGTTCATAATTGATTCAGTTTCCTCAAGGCACATGGATTCTTCAAGAGATTCATTCTGTTAAAACCCAAAAAGTGCTCACCATCTTATCTCCATCATTACATAACTCATTTGTCTATATTTGCTACCATATTTGCCTCCAAAACGTTAAAAAACCATTAAAAAGCCACCAAAAAGGCCAAAAAACCCCTTTTTTTCCCCAAAATAATTTAAATTTCCTCCAAAAATAGCAAAAACCCTCTAAAAGGGCCCTAAATTTCCAAAAATCAAATAAAAGGGAATAAAAAATATAAAAAAAGAGGAAAATAGGGAAAAAATAAGCAAAAACCCTATACAATTGACCTAAACCATATGGTGCCAAAAACCATGGGTCAACACTCCACCACTAAAAAACTATAAATAGGTGATGGAGGCTCCCCATTTCACATCCACAATCTTCCCTATCCTCACTCTGCCAAAATCACTCTTGAAACCCTAGCTTACCATTTGAGCTAGTTTTTCCCATTTGAGTGCCCCTTTTGGCCCATTATTCAAACACCTTGGAGAAGGGGAAGGAACCCATTGGAGCACGGAAGTAGCCCTCCTCGACTACTGCAAGAGCTCCACCAACCTCAACACTTGAGGTAAATTTAATACAAAAGGAAAATCTTTATCATCTTGTCATTGTTTTTTATTTTTGTTAATGCTCATGCTAGGTTAAATTTCATACTGTTTTACTGCTTTAAATTACTATTTATTGAACTGCTACTAAGGATGCCCTTCTCCTTAGTAGGTGCTCATTTGCACAAGCTAGGGTGAAAACCCTAGCTACACATTCTCTACTCTTGCTCCTTACAGTGGTCCCTCCATTCGCATGGGAGATGACTCAGAAATCCCTGCTCATGGCATTCAGAAAATCTCTATGGAGAATGGGTATTTCAACAATGTGTTGTATGTACCTGATATTGCAGCCAACCTACTCTTTGTATTGTTAGGAAAAAATATTGTCATTTGATTTTGTTGTCATATTTTCCCAACCATTTAATTTGGCAATCCGAGGTTCATAGGTTTACGAAGCACACGCAAAATATATGCAGGATTGAAGTTGAATTAAGTTAATCTAACCCCCCCTTGCTAATGGCTAATTGCTAATCTAATTCCCCCTTAAGCTGAAACACAATCGCTAATCTAATGCTAGAAGCTGAAACACACTGCTGAAAGTAAATTGCATAAAAGAAAGACAACATATGAAGAGCAACGAGACAACACATGTGAGCTCACATTAACAATAAGGAAAACTTAATTTACATCACGCCAATCATGAAAGCATCAAAACTAAGATTATGAACAAAAGCTAAGAATCCCCTTCTCCATATTACAAAGTCAAAACTAACTTCTACAATCTGAGACTAATATTCTCCTAATCTACTCTCTAATCTATGATGGAATATTTAAGCCCTCCAAATTGTTCATTTGGCTACCAAAAGTTGACACAGGAATAATGGAATTCTAGATAAAACATGTTGTCTTCTTTCAACCTTTCTTTCCCTCTGTAGACTCAGTGCCAACTTCTGCCAATATCTAGGTTTGTAGTATATCCTCGTGCCTATTAGCATAGCCATATGATACTACACATATCGCCTTTGCTGCTGCTTTCTGAGCTTCTGTGCAAGCAAGGAAGGTCTGCACCATCCTATCAATACTTTCAGTCTTAAATCATCTTCCTTACATTGAAACTGTAAGGTTAAATCTAGATCTTCCATTCCTGCTGCTCCATTCAAGTCCCTTGGCAATGACCATGGTGGTGTTTGTGAATTTCTCTTTGGAGATTTTGAAGTCTGCCCCATAAGTATCGATCTGCTCTTGCTATTGCCGAACAACTGCTCCACTCCATAATAGATGATTACATAAATTTCTCTGAGGAGAATGAGAAATCGAACCCCCAACTTGTAATCTGTAACAGCTGTAACTGCTAACAAATTTGATAATGTGAAACACAGCCATAACTGTAGATCTGGAAATTACATGTTTAGAGAAACGGATATATATCACAAATCTCGACTTTGTTTGGTGATTTCCTCATGAGTCAGGTAATTGAGGCCGTTACGCACAAAACCCATGTCCTGAATTTTTGAGATTCGTTTCCATCCGCCTGCAAATCAAGACGCGAATCAAGGTGTTCTTATCTGGCATGCGTTTTTGCAGGTGATTTCGTGGAATTGGAATCCCAAAGACCTCGCATGATGATTTGCACAAGCTGTGCGTGATCTGAGGATTCCACAACAATGGTTGGGTCGTAAGTGAGTGACAATGATCAATGGGGAAATAGATCTCAAACTGACTAACGAGTTGTGCGGTTTTCTCAATCAGCAGGCAGTTAATCACAATAACGCTATGAATCAAATTGATACACCATCAAACGATAAATGGGATTTTAGTTTTCCAACCACCGGCAGAAAAATCTCTTTGTGCAGTTGAACGTACAAGTGGATCCCCATAATGTCCCTCGATGGGGATCTAATGCAACGACCAACAAATAGTGGAGTGTGGGCGATTTCCTAGCTTCTAGATAGATGGATATTGAGCCAAGCACAAATTCTCACGACATGGTTGATTTCAACAATAACCAAGATTCTAGATTGTGAAAAAAGGTATCCACGAATGAATCGGACTTAGTCCAATTGGCGACCTGACAAGATATGCCAAGATTTTTGTTTTAATTCCTCCCTTGCTCTCACTTGAGCTGTTTGGAAACTAACCTAAGAAAGGACCAGGCTTTATCAATTAATTTGTTTTTTTGCTTGCTATCAGAGATCAGGGAGAATACCACCAAAGCATTTTCTTATTTTGTCGTTGCTGTATTGCAAGTTTTTCTTCTAGATCGGAGGATTTTTCAAGTGTCGAAGGTGGAGATAAAGTGTGAAAGGCCGAAGGATAAATGCTCTGCTTCATTCTAGACTTGCTATTGTTTTTATAGGGTTATTTGTTGCCACAGGTTTTAGCATGGCCAAATGCGATTCGCAGTTCAATTGATTGCAGGCGCGATACAATTCTAGTTGGTGGTCTTAGTTACACCTACATATGTTACAACTTATGTATAATTTCAGTGACTATTTGTTTTAGTTTAGAATGAATTAACCATGTGAATTTTACAGGCCAGTTTTATTTTACAAATTGAAAAAGTTTTAGCAAATGGAGATAAATGATTTGCAGATTAAGGATGAAATTGATTAGTCATAATTGCAAACATTAATTTATTCTTTCCTGAAAACGTTAGAAAACATCCTACTTTCTGATCCTCAGATCACACGATGTGCGCAGGAGAGCATACTTATTGAAAACTAAAAATAAAATCCTACCTACTCTATGCTAATTAAAATTTAGAAAACAGTTATGTGTAGTTAAATATCTAATGTAGCCATTCACGTAACAACAATAAAAACATGTTCTGTGTCAATTTTGCAAATAGAAAATGGGGATAAACAAAAATGTGTGAAATTAGTTGCTGTGACTATGAATTAACTAGAAAAAAAAAAAAAAACTAAATTGTCTTAACCTGGTAATTGCTTGAAACCATCGTTCGATAGGGCTTTCTTAGGCATAGTTTTCACTCCTCAGATCATGTTGCAACTCCTCATTGTCCTCCTCGACCTCCTGCTCGCATAATTGTTCGTCATCAAATGTGCAGGATTCTTCGTATGTTAGTTCTTCATTTGTTTCTGGAGGAGTAATTAAGCTCTCGGCTACTTTCAAGATCTCCTCTTCGTGAGAAGAGGAGATCCCTACTTTTGCAAGGATCCGAGTGAGCTGTTCCAAGCTTAAACTCATTGTTAAATCATTTTGAAAAAAGATTCTTACAACAACTAAATCTAAATGAAAAAAAAGAAAAAGAAAATAAAAACACTCTAGGAAAAAAAAAGCATTACTCTTCACAGCTGCAAAAAACACACTTGCAGGAATTGAAATTTAAACTACCACACTTGCAGGAATTGAAATCTACACTACCACACTTGCAGGAATTGAAATTTACACTACCACACTTGTAGGAATTGAAATCTACACTTCAATCCATCGTGCGTCCCCGACAACAGCACCAAAATGTTAGCCGGAAATATTGTCGTTTAATTCCATTGTAGTATTTGCCTAACCATTTAATTTTTCAATCCGAGGTTCGTAGGCTTACGAAGCACATGCAAAATATATGCAAGATTGAAGTTGAATTAAGCTAATCTAACCCCCCCTTGCTAATGGCTAATTGCTAATCTAATTCCCCCTTAAGCTGAAACACACAATTGCTAATCTAATGCTGGAAGCTGAAACAAACTGCTGAAAGTAAATTGCATAAAAGAAAGACAACATATGAAGAGCAACGAGACAACACATGTGAGCTCACATTAAAAAAAAGGAAAACATAATTTACATCACACCAATCATTAAAGCATCAAAACTAAGATTATGAACAAAAGCTAAGAATCTCCTTCTCCATATTACAAAGTCCAAACTAACTTCTACAATATGAGACTAATCTTCTCCTAATCTACTCTCTAATCTATGATGGAATATTTAAGCCTTCCTACCATTTAATTACATAAGATGCATTAATTAATCACTTGTTGGTTAATTCTATGTAATAATTGAGGAAATTGCCATTGTGTGGTCCACAAGGCAACATGGGAGGATAAGATTCCATTCAAGGTGTGATCTACAAGCTACCTAGGCCACTTGGGTGCTTTCCTAAACATTTCTGGATAATATTTAGGAAGGAGGGCGTATTTGTGAAGAAAGCTGCTGCTTTTACTGCTTTTTCCCCCAAAGGAAAGAGCTAGTCAACCTAGGAAAGTGTTTTTTACACCAAAAAATTTTCTTAACACCATTTCCACTCAAATCTCATATTTGGCATCTATTTTGGCTATATTTCACCTTCAGCTCACTAATTAGAGAATTCGTGAGCTTTTGAGCAGATTTGGAAAGCCAACTTGCCACCTAGGGGGGATGGGTAGTTTTAGAAAGTCTGATGAATAGAAGATTCTTTTGGCATCTTTAGCCATTCGAATTATTGCTGTAATGTTATTTAATAATAGCCTAAAAAATTCATATGTTGGCTGATGTAATTATTGTTCATAAGAAGTAATACATAAATCTATTCTTGTGCATTATTTGTGTGCCTTTGACCAGTTGTGTGAGATTTTTCATATGAGAGAGTGTAATTTCTTGGAGAGTTCTTGGATGTGATCTGATTTTCACATGGTATCAGATCCATCAAGCTATTCCTTTCATCTACTGATTGTCTTGCAGGATCCAATAGTCTCAGGAAGGGCACATTGATCAATTCATCGGGTGAATTCTATTCTCTGCAGGGCGCATTTTGGAATCCAGAAGTGTTCTAATTTCAGTCCAAAAGTTATATCAGTTACAGCAATGGATCATACACAACAGATCATCCTCACTCCTTTCAATTATTTTGATTGGAAAGCACAGATGGAGATTCTACTGAGGAGCAAAGGGCTCTACAGGGTGACCATGGCAATAGAGGCTGAGCGAACCTCAGCAGTGGAGAAATCTAAATGGCATAATCGAGGGGATGAAGCCTATGGGCTATTATGTCTCACTACATCCAGAGAGCTCTTATTTCATCTTGATGGCCTCACTTCACCCAATGAAGTATGGCTGAAACTTCAAGAATTGTTCGGTAAAATCAATGAATTGAGAGGCCACCAATTGGATAACAAGCTAGTCTCTTTGAGTCCGCAAAATTTCGATAATCTACAAGACTTCTTTTCCAAATTCAAGTCTCTTGTATTGCAGCTGAAGCAATGTGGAATAGACAAGAAAGATGAACAATTAGTTTTGACCATTCTCTCCAAGCTTGGCCCAAACTATTCAATTTTTGTTTACACCTTCCATTCCACCCAGAAAGCAATTAAAAATTGGAAGAGCCCATCACTTTCAGAATTCTTGGAGTCTTTAACTCAAGAACACGACAAGCTGATCTTAATGGGAGCAATTAAAAATCCATCCAAAGACCATTGTCTAAATGTTGGAGACTAAAAGAATTCGAAAGGAAAGAAGAAAGGCAACTTCAAGAAGCCCACCGGTGAGCAGAAAGACAAGCAGAATTTTAAGGGAGAGCCATCAAACTTCAAGAAGAATCTGAACAAGAAGAATGAGAGGACAAAGTGCACTTATTGCAGCAAGGGATTTCATCCCGAAAGCTCTTGTATGAAGAAGACCATCGACCAATTAACTCAGGCATTGGAGAAAGCCAACATCCCTCTCCCAGAGAGTGCAAGAAGGAAGGATGGAGGATCAAATTCTGATGACAAAGAGAGAGTTCATGCACTGATGGCCGGCACTTCCCAATCTTCATCATTAATCATTGATTCTGGTGCTTCAAGACACACAGTGTCTGCAAGTAAGTATTTTACTTCACTTGACTCTTCCAATGGTCCGAATATTGTATTGGGAGACAATTCTAAAACTTCTAACAAAGGCAAAGGTAGCATAGATCTCGAGTTTGGGTCATTCAATAATGTTTTATATGTCCCTAGAGTTGCTGCAAAACTACTGTCAGTCTATCAAATGACTCATACAGGGCTTCCCAAGAGAGTCAACTTTACCCCCGATGATGTTGAGATAGCAGAAATTTCAACAGGAAAGATTATTGCATTTGGTACTGCTGACCATTGTTCTAGACTGTACTATCTCAGGAAACTTTTTCAGAGGCCGAAGGTGAACCAGTGACACGTGGCATGCCGTGCAAGTTCGCTCTCCTGTTTTATCCCATAAACAGGTCATGTTGCGACACTTGGAATAACTCTCTCTCAGAGAGTCCAATTGAGGTCAGACCTGTCAGGATGGAAAGATAACATGGCGAGCTATCTCAGGAAAAGTTTTTAGAGGCCGAAGATCAAACAGTGACACGTGGCACGCCGTACAAGTTCGCTCTCCTGTTTTATCCCATAAACAGGTCACATTGCGACACTTGGCATAACTCTCTCTCAGAAAATCCAATTGAGGTCAGACCTGTCAGGATGTAAAGATGACAGGTCAGGCTACTACAGAAAATGTTTTCAGACCCTGTGGAGAAAAAATTTTAGAGTTACAGTAGAAGCAATCAGGTGCATATTTCTGTCAAAACAGAATTATTTTTAGCACCTTTATTTATGGCTTCTGGAATTTAGGGTTTCGGAGAAAGTTGGAATTTTTTGAAGTCTGTAACCACGGCTGGAAGCCCCTCAGAAAAATAATATTCTAGAGCCTTGGATCGAACCTTTTGATTGGACAGAAGGGTGGGCTTCATCAAACCCTAGTTCGGGTTCTTATCCAGAAGATCTAGAAGTTTCGAAGGCAATTTTGAGGGGTAAAATTTTGGAGATTTCAAAATTGAAGAATGCTAGGTTGATCAGCTCAGCAAGACACATTCTTCCATCCATTCAGAAGTATGAAAGTCAAAGATTGAATTTTTAGGGTTTCTTTAGCAAACCGTAATCAAGCTCCAGATCAAGTTTCAGGGGGAGTTGAGGCTAAGGCCTTACATAAGAAGACTACAAAAAGTCTCGACAGGTATGACTTAAGGAGGTTCAGGTACATTACAAAAGACAAATCAAGTTCCATGACCATGACAACATGAAGACAAAGACTCACGAGGTATGTATGACTTTGTTATATTATGTTTAACCTACGAGACATGCAGGTTCTAGCTCAGGATCTCTAAATCATTGAAGAGATTGTTTAGGTATGTTGTACATAACTAAGCAGGTATACTAATCCAGGTATGTTTTCCTATGTCATGTTAGAATCTTACCTTGTGTAAGTATACTTGGTATGATTGGTTAGTAATCAAGGGTTTATGCATATTATGTCTCTTATCTTGGTTGATGATTTAACTAACTAGATCAAACAAGAATATGCATGAGTAAAAGAAGACTTCCTTGAAACCCTGAATACTAATGATCATGACTGTACATATTCAAGATTATTTAGAATTAGAATGTTTTGATAATCCTGAGAATATACTAATGAATGTATGTTTGTGTATGAGATCATGAGGATGACACTAGTGTACACTTGAGCATGCACAATGGTACAGAATGAATAGAAGTTCAGAAGACATACAGAAGATCAAGCGGGAGGCAACCACACAAACATAAAAGATAAGTATTTGAGTTGTTATTAGAAATAGTAAATGATATTGCTTGTATGCATATTTGTATTCCTAGAATATATCATGCTGAGTGTAAACATTCATAAAGCATTGAACAGTATACTACTAATATGCATATGATTGGTAAGTTGGACAAACATTCCATTGTTGCTTGTCTAGAATGAAACCTCTTTGCTGACATGCTGAGAGCTGTGCACACTCTCAATAGTATGTTCTAGTAGAGATGGAAGGCATCTAGATAGCCACTGTATGCATACAGGATATGGGAAAGTGTTGTGCCAAAGTATTGGTCAAAATAGTTGCATAACTATGTAAATGATATCTGTATGCATAATAGGTTATCATGTCAATATGATTTGATGATTATGAAGTATTACTAATCATGTACTTAATTTTGATTTGTAGGAAAGATCATGATGAATGATGAACACTGAACAAGCGATGGATGTTCAACAAAAGAAACACACTATAGAAGGCTTGTGGCTAGAAGATTCTCTTAGAAAGAAGGAAGAGAATCATGATGAGATGTTTGCTCCAATTGGCTAGATAAGACCATTCTCTTAATGGTGTAATTAAAGAAGAAGTGTGAATCAGATTCTGTATGGGTTCCCAGGATCGATAATCAATTGATGAGCTTAATGATCACCATGGGTGATGTGGATCTCAACCTTTGCTACAAGGTTGAATATGGCTTCTATACACGTATGACATGGATGCAAGAAATAACTCACCACAGAGTTCGAATGATTTTGAGGCTCATATTAGTAGACCCATCTGACGAGAGATGGCACAGATAGATATGCAGAAGATCACTCAATGCTGAGTGTGAATAATGGACAATTGACAGCTTCATGACAAAGCTTGGGCTTTACCAGAAGTAAAGTTGTTCCTAACCTTTACCTTAAGGTTGTGGATGATGAACCTATCATACCATTATTGTATGACGATGATCTCTTTCTGACAAGGAATGAGAAACAGGTCATGAAAATGGCTGCAGAAATGAAAAATGAAAGATCTCAGATTAATGCACTACTTCTTAGGTATAGAAGTATGGCAAGATCCAAAAGGAATCTTTTAATTCAAAGTAAGTATGCTGTGAAGTCCCTAAAAAGATTTGATATGTTGGAGTATAAAGCCATGGCCACTCCCATGGACTCCAACTTGAAGTTGTTAGTTAAGGAGTCATCGTATTTAGTGGACCTAACCCTATATAGACAAATCATTGGGTCATTGATGTATATAACAAATACTAGGCCATATATATGATTTGCTGCAAATACCCTAAGTCAATATCTAGTAGAACCTAGAAAGGTTCACTTAATAACTAAAAAGCATGTAGTGAGGTACCTAAAAGGTACATTAGATTTTGGTCTATATTATCTTGGAGGTCATGAACTCCGTTTACATGGTTACTCAGATTCTGATTGGGCAGGAAGTGCCTCAGACAGAAAGAGTACATCAGGTGGATATTATAGTCTTGAATCTGCCATGATCTCATGGTTCAGCAAGGAACATTCTAGTGTGGCTCTCAGTACTGCTGAAGCAGAATATATATATAGCTGTTTGCTCTGCCAGCTGTGAAGCAGTGTGGCTTCAGAAGCTATTATATGGAGTGTTTGACTTAGAAATGAATTCCACTATGATTATGTGTGACATTCAAAACTCCATCAAGATAGAAAATCTTGTATTCCACAATAAGTCAAAAACACATAGAGATCCGATACTTCTATATACGAGATATAGTGCACAGAGGAGCTATCAAGATCAAGTATATAAGCACTGAGGATAAGATTGCTAATATCTTGACTAAACCTCTGTCTCGAGTAAAGTTTGAATACTTCCGAGACAAGCTTGGTATAGTCCAGAAGGACCCTCCTCGAAAGGGGGAGTAGCATAGTATCTGATAACAAGTCTGTCTCATCAATGATGAGGTTACCTATTTACTGCACCTAGTTACTTAGAATTATTTAGATTTAGGAATCTTATATTTTTTCTTTTGATGATAGATGTATACATGCTTTTGATGATAGATGTTATGCATGTTTCGATGAGGAGGATACATGTTTTGTTATACATGTTTTGATGATGAGGATACATGTTTTGATGATGAGGATACATGATTGACACATGTTTTGATGAAGTTCTTGGTAAACATGTGAGGGGATTGGATCATCCCTGGACTTCAGTCCTAAAGAGAGCCGTAGACGTATGTCTTCGAGAATGAATTCCTTGGTGGACTTGAGGGGATTGGATCATCCATGGACTTCAGTCCTAAAGAGAGCCGTAGACGTATGTCTTCGAGAATGAAGTCCTTGGTGGACTTGAGGGGATTGGATCATCCCTGGACTTCAGTCCTAAAGAGAGCCGTAGACGTATGTCTTCGAGAATGAAGTCCTTGGTGGACTTGAGGGGATTGGATCATCCCTGGACTTCAGTCCTAAAGAGATCCGTAGACGTATGTCTTCGAGAATGAAGTCCTTGGTGGACTTGAGGGGATTGGATCATCCCTAGACTTCAGTCCTAAAGAGAGCCGTAGACGTATGTCTTCGAGAATGAAGTCCTTGGTGGACTTGAGGGGATTGGATCATCCCTGGACTTCAGTCCTAAAGAGAGTCGTAGACGTATGTCTTCGAGAATGAAGTCCTTGGTGGACTTGAGGGGATTTGATCATCCCTGGAATTCAGTCCTAAAGAGAGCCGTAGACGTATGTCTCCGAGAACAAAATCCTGAATGAACAGGTAAAGGGATTGGATCGTCCTCGGACTTTAGTCCTTTGAATTGAGCCATAGACATGATGTCTCCGAGAACTAAATCCTGAATGAACAGGTAAGGGGATTGGATCGTCCTCAGACTATGGTCCTTTGAATTGAGCCGTAGACATGAGGTCTCCGAGAATTGAATCATAGGACTGGATCGTCCCTGGACTTCGGTTCAAAAGGTACATGATAGGACTGGATCGTCCCTGGACTTCGGTTCAAAAGGTACATGATAGGACTGGATCATCCCTGGACCTCGGTTCAAAATGTACATGACAAATCCTAGAATTGTTATAGGTTACATCCAGCATGAAACAGGGCTGGCTCTGTAGATGTGATACATCCAGCATGAAACAAGGCTGGCTCTGTAGATATGATACATCCAGCATGAAACAGGGCTGGCTCTGTAGATATGACACATCCAGCATGAAACAGGGCTGGCTCTGTAGATGTGACACATCCAGCATGAAACAGGGCTGGCTCTGTAGATGTGACACATCCAGCATGAAACAGGGCTGGCTCTGTAGATGTGACACATCCAGCATGAAACAGGGCTGGCTCTGTAGATGTGACACATCCAGCATGAAACAGGGCTGGCTCTGTAGATGTGACACATCCAGCATGAAACAGGGCTGGCTCTGTAGATGTGATACATCCAGCATGAAACAGGGCTGGCTCTGTAGATGTGATACATCCAGCATGAAACAGGGCTGGCTCTCTAGATGTGATACATCCAGCATGAAACAGGGCTGGCTCTGTAGATGTGATACATCCAGCATGAAACAGGGATGGCTCTGTAGATGTGATACATCCAGCATGAAACAGGCCTGGCTCTGTAAATGTGATACATCCAGCATGAAACAGGGCTAGCTCTGTAGATGTGATACATCCAGCATGAAACAGGGCTGGCTCTGTAGATGTGACACATCCAGTATGAAAAAGGACTGGCTCTGTGGTGGTAAATCCTAGATCTGATCTAGGCCACATCCAGTATGAAAAAGGATTGGCACTGTGGTTGGGATTGGATCGTCCCTAGACATGAGACTTGTCTTAAAGAGATAAGGATTGATCATCCTGGAACTTGATCTGGATTGCATCATCCATGGACCTATGTCCTAAAGAGAGCAGGATTGATCATCCTGTAATATGATTATGTGATGACGATGCTGCCGATCGTGTATGCTAATCATATGATGACGATGTTGATCGTGTGATGAGGATGCTGCTGATCGTGTGATGACGATGCTAATCGCATGATGACGATGATGATCGTGTGATGACGATGCTGTCGATCGTGTGATGACAATGTTGATCGTATGATGACAATGTTGCTGATCGTGTGATGATGATGCTAATCGTATGATGACGATGCTGATCGTATGATGACGATGCTGCTGATCGTGTGATGACGATGCTGATGATCGTGTGATGATGATGCTGATGATTGTGTGATGACGATGCTGATGATCGTGTGATGACAATGTTGATGATCATGTGATGACGATGCTGATGATCGTGTGATCGTGTGATGACGATGATGATGACGATGCTGATGATCGAGTAATATCAACTCTGATGATGTTGATGTTCCAGTAACTAGTTGAGTTACTGATGATGATGAATTAAAGAAAGCTTCTGATGACATATAGATGATGTAGTCAATGACTCCTTGCTCCTGTAGATGTTGTTATAATATCCTTCTCCTTAAGGGGGAGTGTTGAATATTGTAACTTCTAAGAATATTATATTTGTACATTATTTATTTCGGAGATGTTCCATCCCTCCGAGGAGTTGTGGCAACTAGGGTTATTAGACCCACCATGTGGGGGTTGGCCCAGTCAGTTATAATAGGGTATTTAACCTAATGGTTAAATACGAGCCTACATGTACTTGTGTAAAATATATGTCAAAGTAGTGTATAAATAGAGGAGGTGTGTTCCTCATTTGATACACTCACACACTTGAAAAGAGGAGCACTTGTCTGGGATATTTGCTAAGGAGGATTAGAAGGAGGGAGCACATCTTGTATTTTGGTTTATCATCTTATTGAGGAAAGCTTTGCTGGGTTTTCTACCCCATGAGGGTTTCCTAGGATAAATCTGTGTCTCTTGTGTTTATGCTATGCTTGTTGTTTCTTCAGTGATCCTGTATATGCTATTATTGTGAAATAGAATGTAATGCTGCTATTTTATGTCTTAGCATATTGAATTTTAACAATTGATATATCAGGTCCATTTCCTCATGAGTCATTGAATTCAGCAAAATACATTCTCACATTCATAGATGATTTTAGCAGGTACTGTTGGGTTTATTTCATCAAGCTTAAATCAGAAGTTTTTGGGTTTTTCAAGCTATTCAAAGCCTCAATTGAGAATCTGTCTGGTAGGCATATTAAAGTGTTAAGGTCTAATAATGGTGGTGAGTATGTGAAATCAAAGTTTCAGCAATTTTGTGCTTCATCGAGCATACAGATGCAACATACAGTTCCATATACACCTCAGCAGAATGGGGTTGTTGAGAGAAAGAACAAATCTCTTAAGGAGATGGCCACATGCATGCTTGAGGAAAAAGGTTTGTCTCCTAAGCTATGGGATGAAGCAATAAAGTGTGCCACCTATATTCAGAATAGCGTGCCACACAAATCTTTCAAAGTTATCACTCCTTTCGAGGCTTGGACAGGTAAAAAACCGGATATCTCTCATTTCAGGATTTTTGGCTCAAAGGCTTGGGCTAGGATTCTGATTGAGAAGAGGAGGGATATGAAACCCCAAAGCCAACCATGTTTGTTTGTGGGATATTCAGAGGACTCCAAAGCATATAATTTGCTGAACATGACAACTCATAAAGCATTCATCGAAAGAAGTGTGCAGTATGAGGAAGAGCCCTGTCAGAGCGCAGAAATTAGAGACTCATCTTCACCGCCGACTGAAGAAGAAGTAAGTGATGTTGTTGATACTTTTGATTCTGATATTTATGATGATTAGGATCAATTTATTGCAGATGTAAACTCACCTACAAGGCCTAAGTGGGCTGCAAAAACTTTTCAAGCAGCAGGTAAACTAGCAGGAAACCTTCAGGACCAAAGGAGGACTAGATCACAGTTTGAGACTACTCTCAATGTGAATGATCCTTATCTTTCTGAGAAGTGCTATATGATGATAGATTCTAATCCAAAAACATATGAGGATGCCTCGCATGATCCTAGATTCCAGATTGCTATCGATGAGGAGTTTTAGTCATTGCAGAAGAATGAAACTTGGGAGCTAGTCAAGCTCCCCGCAGGCAGAAAGTTGGTAAGATGCAAAATGGATTTATAAGACTAAATGTGCAGTGGATGGTACAGCCATTAAGTACAAAGAAATGCTGGTAGCAAATGGTTATTCTTAGGTCCAAGGACTTTATTATAATGAAACATTTGCACCGGTAGCTCAGAAAGACTCCATTAGACTAGTTTTGGCAGTGGCAGCTTCCAAGCGGTGGGAAGTACATCACATGGATGTGAAAAGTGCTTTCCAAACCTTGTTTGCAGGTGGGAAGTACATCACATGGATTTGAAGAAGAGATATATATGCAGTAGCCACAGGGGTACACATCAGATCCAAACCTTGTTTGCAGGTTGAAAAAATCTTTGTATGGACTCAAGCAAGCCCCCAGGGCTTGGTATGCAAAGATGGATGGTTTTTTGCTGTCACAATCCTATGTTCGGTGTAAATCTGATCCAAATGTCTATATGAAGTTTGTTGATGGTTTTATTATGTTAATAGTGCTTTATGTTGATGATTTTTTTATCATAGGTGATAGCACTGAACAAATAGCATCTCTTAAGACCGCAATGCACCAAGCATTCTCCATGAGTGACTTGGGAATTCTCAAGCCATTTTTGGGACTTGAAATTTAACGAACAAAAGAAGGTACCAAGGTATGTCAGTCAAAGTATGCTTCTGATCTGTTGAAGAAGTTTAAGAAGTTTGATTGCAAGCCTTCTAAGAATCCATTCCTTTCTGGAGTCAGAATGGAAGAAGTAGAATCTACACCACTTTTTGACAGTACACTCTACAGACAGCTGATTGGCAGCTTACTCTACTTGACTCACACTCATCCAGATCTTGCATATGCTGTGAGTGTGGCATCTAGATACATGGAGAAGCCACATGAGTTACATTGGAGGGCTGCAAAAAGAATCCTTCATTGTGTGCAGGGCACAAAGAGTGATGGGATTCACTATGTGGCAGATTCGAGCTTAGATCTCTTGGGTTTCACAGATTCGGATTGGGCTGGTGATAGCCTTGACAGGAAATCCACATCAGGATTTGTTTTCATGCTTGGAGGTGGCCCTATTTGCTAGTCCAACAAGAAACATAATGCCATAGCACTATCTTCAGCGGAGTCAAAGTACAGAGGAGCAATGAATGCTGCTACACAGTGTGTCTGGTTGCAGGGGATTTTGTCTGAGTTTGAGATTTCCTTCAATACTCCTACTGTCATTTATGGTTACAACCAGAGTGCCATTAGAATTTCATGTGATCCAGTACATAGGTAGAGGACAAAGCACATAGAGATTCATATGCACTACATCAGAGGACTAGTGCATGACCAGATCATAGATTTGCAGTATTGCCCCACACGTGAGCAAACTGCAGATATCTTCACCAAGGCTTTCACAGAGAAGACATTCAGCTATCTTAGATCATTGCTTGGGATGGTTGGACATGTGGTGGAGTGAAGGGTTGATAAGAAACCTTTCAATTTTGATATGTCCATGTTTTGAGGGAAGGTTTTTCCCATGAGGTTTTGCTTCTATCCTTGTTTTGTGGACCGACAGTATTTTGTACGGGGTGACCAAGTCTTGTTACTGGGACCTTAGCATTTTTTATATATTATGATATTTAGATAATTCAAGTCAGACTTAAGAGGGGGTGTTGGAATATTTAAGCCTTCCTACCATTTAATCATATAAGATGCATTAATTAATCACTTGTTGGTTAATTCTATGTAATAATTGAGGAAATTGCCATTGTGTGGTCCACAAGGCAACATGGGAGGATAAGATTCCATTCAAGGTGTGATCTACAAGCTACGTAGGCCACTTGGGTGCTTTCCTAAACATTTCTGGATAAGATTTAGGAAGGAGGGTGCATTTGTGAAGAAGGCTACTGCTTTTACTGCTTTTTCCCCCAAAGAAAAGAGCTAGTAAACCTATGAAAGTGTTTTTTACACCAAAAACTCTCCTTAATACCATTTGCACTCAAATCTCGTATTTGGAATCTATTTTGGCTATATTTCACCTTTAGCTCACTAATTAGAGAATTTGTGAGCTTTTGAGTAGATTTGGAAAGCCAACTTGCCACCTAGGGGGGATGGGTAGTTTTAGAAAGTCTGATGAATAGGGGATTCTTTTGGCATCTTTAGCCATTCGAATTATTTCTGTAATTTTATTTAATAACAACCTACAACATTCATATGTTGGCTGATGTAGTTATTGTTCATGAGAAGTAATACATAAATCTATTCTTATGCATTATTTTTGTGCCTTTGACCAATTGTGTGAGATTTTTCATATGAGAGAGTGTAATTTCTTGGAGAGTTCTTGGATGTGATATGATTTTCACAATCTACTCCTCATCTACCACCTCAAATGAAGAGAGAGCACTCTCTTTTATACATGAATTTCTTTGAGAAGAAGATAACCATCTCATAATGACAGATCCACTATTCGCTCAACCACTCTCAACTAATTTCCTATTATTACAAAGTATGATCCATTCAAATCCTCCACATGTCTCTCACAAATTCTCCACATGTTTCTCATACATACTAAATAAGATATGCCAACCAAATCTCCATGATATTCTCCTTGGAATATTCTTTGAATAACTGTCTCCGTGAAATGGTGGAGGATATATTTGAGGAGTCTTTCCTTGAATTGATCCTTCCATATTCCTACACATTACAAAGATCATCCATACTTGAGATATTAGTGAAAAACATGTTATTTTCCAATATTTAATCATAATCTCACTCATAATACTAAAATAAATAAAGTGGAAAATAATAAGATGAAACTCAAGTATATGTATGGAAATGGTATGATGAAAGGTGAATGAGATGATGAAATGTGAAGAATAGCGATAGGTAAAGTGGATGAAAATAGGACATTTCTGAGTCCCAACATGTATATCAGATGACACACACTAGTGCACCCAAGAGAGTGATCTTCACTCAGAATGACCTGGAGATATCATAAATTTCCATCGGAAAAATAGTTGCAATGGGTGTTTCCTTCCATGATATGAAGATGTACAAGTTCTCACATTTTCTTGGATTCTCTTCCTCAAATGCATTTATGTCACATGGCAATGAAGTCAGCAAGATATGGCATGAGAGATTTGGACATCTCAACTAGAGATATCTCCAAGCATTGAGCAAAGAAGAGATGGTTGAAGGGCTTCCACAAATCAGATTTTCCAATGGCACTTGCAAAGGGTGCATTGTTGGCAAGCATGCTGAGAAGAAGTATGAAAAAGCGAAGGCAAGGAGAGATGATGAACCTCTTGGTTTAGTAAATTCTAATCTGATTGGTCCACTCCCCACTCCCTCCTATGTCTGCAACAAATATGTGCTCACCTTCATCAATGACTACTCAAGGTATTGTTGGTTGTATTTTCTCAAGCAAAAATCTATAGTTTTCCAATGCTTCAAAGTTTTCACGAACATGGTGGAGAACTTTAGTGGGAGATCCATGAAGGTCTTGAGGACTGATAATGGAATGGAGTATGTCAATAAGGAAATGCAGCAGATCTGTGAATAAAATTGCATAAAAATGCAACATTCTGTGCCCTACACACCTCAGCAAAATGGTGTTGCAGAGCGCAAGAATAGAGCATTGAAGGAGATGGCCACTTGCATGATGGAGGCTAAGTATTTGTCTCCAAAGCTATGGGTTGAAGCTATTAATTGTGATGCATATGTTCAGAACAAAGCACCACATAAAGCCTTGGAAGGCATGACTCCATATGAGGCTTGGATGGTCCACAAACCCAATGTCTCTCTTTTTAGAATTTTTGGCTCAAAGGCTTGGGCTAGAATTCCTCCAAAGAAGAGAAAGGCCTTGCATCCCCAAAGAAAGGAGTCAATCATGGTTGAGTATGTAGAGGATTCCAAGGGATTCAATCTCTTTGATCCATCCACTCTCAAAAATTTCATCGAAAGAAGTGTCCAATTCCAAGAAGAAGAGCTCATGCAAGCTACCGAACAAGGTGATGGGGAATGCACATATCCTTTTCTTGATGATGATGTAAGTATTAGTTCTTCCTTTGATATTTCTGATTCTAATATTTCTGAAGATGATGATGATATGGACTCTGATCATGACCCTCCCTCAAGTCCCAAGTGGGATGAGAAAACAATACAAGTTGTTTGTGAGCTTGTTTGTGATCCTCAAGATGCTAGGAAATCTAGATCTCAGTTTCAAAACTCTTTTGCATGTTGTGATTCTGATCTAAGTAATGCATGTTATTTCATGGTTGGATCTGATCCAAAGTCATACTCAGAAGAATCTAAAGACCCAAGGTGAAAAACAACCATGCAAGAAGAGATGAACTCCCTCCATGAGAACAAAACTTGGGATTTGGTCCCTCTTCCTCCCAAGAGGAAACTACTGCAATGCAAATCGGTTTATAGAAAAAAATTTGGATTTGATGGCTCTGATATGAATTATAATGCCAATTTGGTGGAGAAGGGTTACTCTCAGTTCCAAGGAGTGGACTATATAGAGACATTTGCATCGGTGGCGAAGATGGACTCCATAAGACTAATTTTGGCCATTGGGGCTTCCAAGCGATGGGAGGTCCATCACATGGATGTGAAGAGTGCCTTTTTTCATGGGATATGAATGAGGAGATCTATATGCAACAGCCTGAGGGCTTTATTTCTGATCATACACTTGTGTTCAGGTTGAACAAGTCACTCTATGGGCTCAAGCAAGCTCCTAGAGCATGGTATGCAAAAATGGACAATTTGCTGTTATCTTTGGGGTTTGAGAGGTGTAAGTCTGATCTAAATGTGTATATGCAGCATATTAGTGATATGATATTGATTATAGCACTGTATGTTGATGATATTTTGATCACTGGTAGCTGCACCAAATAACTTGACTCAGTTAAGAGTGCATTACACAATGCATTCTCCATGACCGATCTAGGATTGTTGAAACAATTTCTGGGTTTGGAGATAGACCAAACTGTGGATGGGATATTTATATCTCAGTCAAGGTATGCTTCAGATTTGTTGCATAAATTCAATATGGCTGAATGTAAGCCTGCAAAATTCCCATTCCTTTCAGGAGTTAAGCTTATAGATTGGGGTTCTTCACCACTAGTTGACAATTCACTGTATAAACAACTAGTTGGGAGCTTGTTGTATCTTACACACTCTCGTCCAGATTTGTCATATGTTGTTGGGGCTATTGCAAGGCACATGCAAGAGCCTCATGAGGTCCTTTGGAAGGAAACCAAGAGGATCATTCATTATGTATAGGGTACTAAGCATTTTGGTATCCACTATGTAGCTGGTTCATCTCTTGAACTAGTTGGTTTTACTGATTCTAATTGGGCTGGTGACAGTGTTGATCAAAAGTCCAATTCTGGTTATGTATTTATGCTTGCACATGGTCCCATTTAATATTCAAGCAAGAAGAAAAACATTATATCCTTATCTTCAGCTGAGGCCGAATACAGGGGAGTAGTGAATGTAGCTACACAATGTGTGTGGTTGCAAGGTATTCTTGGAGAGTTTGGGATTGTGTCTAATTCACCCATAGTCATCTAGTGTGATAATCATAGTACAATCAAGATCTCCACTAATCCAGTACAGAGACAAAGGACCAAGCACATAGAGATTCACATGCACTACATTCGAGGCTTGATGCATGACCAGGTCATAGCATTGCAGTATTACCCTTCTGCTGAGCAAACTGCTGATATCTTCACCAAGAGTTTTACTGAGAAGACCTTCACTTAACTTAGATCACTCCTTGGGGTGAGTGATGCATGGTGAAGATTGGTGTATTTTCATATATTCCACATGTCCATTTTTTAGGGGAGGTTTTGTTTCCCATGTGGTTTTCCTTCTTTTCTTGGTTACATGGACAAATAAATTTTTATGTTGTAAAACATGACTTGAGCCTTAGTTGCCAAGGACTTAATTTTGATATTACACTAAATCTAGCTTATGGGTGGGTGTTAGAGCAATATTGTACCTTATTACCTTAATCATTAATTAAATTATGAATATTTTGTGCTAAATTGGTTAATAATGCCCCCTAGGTGTGAAACTGGTTATTATAAAGTGGTTAGAACTTGCGTAGGCTAGTGGGAACAAGATTACTTGTTTGGGCCAAAGTATGGGCCAAAGAGGTGGTCAAACTAGCTCTTAGGAATGCTTATCCAAGCATTTATTACCCCACCATGCCTAAGGCGCCCTTATCCCCTGTTTTAAGGAAGTTGTTTTGATCAATGATGCCCATACACTGAACCTAGTCATTTATCCCATTTTTGGTTGTTTTTGGCCTATCCTAGCCCACCTGACTTCCACCCAAAAATCTCCTTCACATGTGTGAGCTCCATCTTGGTTCCCCATGCTTACTCAGTGTTCACATGCACAATTCGAACCTGTTTGGGTTATTTTGGAAACCATTTGATCAACCTAGGGAGGATTGGCGTAAATCTAAGCTAGCTAAGTGTGGACACTCCAAGTGGATATTTTTCCTCCTATTTTGTATATAAGGATGAACCAATATATTTCATAAGGTTGGACTGTTAATAATATCTCAATATTTGATCATTTGTGTTTTCTGGAAAGTTGATCATTTGTTTTGTATTTTGATCATTTGTTTATTCTGTAACATGTTTGCACTTGTTTCTTGCTAAATGAGTGAAATATTTCAGCTCTGAGGAATCCATGGTAGCTAGATCCTAATGTGTCATAGATTTTACAAAATCATCACTCGCACAAGTGGAAACTCAAGAGAAAATGTGGAATATATTGTATCATGCATTGAGAGTCGAATGTTTGTAATACAAAATTTGGTAAAGTAGCCGACCCTCAAATGGCCTGTCAATGTAAATGTATCTATAAGTACAACAATGTGTACATGTACATGTCAAAATACATATATACAAGACTATGAAACATCAAAAATCAATCTTTAGCTTGTTTTTCCCCGACTTTTCTCTATCGACCATCTCCTTGGGATCGCTCTGCATCTCAGGAGTCTGCAAAAAAAATCATTATTTTTATTAAATAATTGCACTAATACCCTACCATTAATAAACTTAAAAAATTAACTTATGGCCAAATTATTTATGACAAACACTCACCAAATCCTCATGGGGTATAGATGTGAGCAATGTTCTCACGGAAGGCCTCTCTATTGTTGTGCTCTGCAAATAAAAGATCATATCTCAATTAATTCAACAATTCAACATTGATCAACATGTTTGGGTAAATTGAGTAAAAAAACTTGGTCATTAATGAACATCTCACCACAAGAGGAGACCCGATCAGAACCACAGATTGAGCAGAGGGGTCGGGCATTTATGTCGCTAATGGCTGCAATCACCAAATGGGGAAATACTTAGACATGCATGAATAAACAATATAGTAACATGGTTAAATACTATGCATTGTGATTGTTGAAATAGTTACCTCTGTATTACTTGTGCCTATTGTAGATGTGGCACTAACTGCAGCATCAATGACTTTTGTTAGGTGAGGGGTAGATGGATCTCTCATGTGTTTGCTATAGAGCACATGCACACCCTTTCTAGGAGTGGAGCCTCTCTTATACACTTGTGCCTTTTGCACATTTGGACTACGAGGAGATCTAACTGCTAACAGTCTATGAAGTATAGAGGTTGGTGGCTACAATCACCAATACTGACGTAGTTAGAAGTGCATTGGTCAATAAAATACCATATATTAACAAAATGACAATGATGAAATACATACCGATGTACTGTATACATCAATCAATTCTAAGAAATGTTCTTCCACTTGTTGATCCCCTATGGGAAGTGTAGCGCTTGTCTCCCCACTAGGGAGGACATCACTAGATGAAAGCGTTTCACTTTGATGGGGATCTACAATCTACAATTTAGAAAATTGTAAATATTAGATCATGTAGCATTAATTAAGTAACATGTGATAACAAACTCACATGCAGTATTAAAACAATGTCATGTTGAAATAGTTACCTTAGCATGAGATGTTGTCGCTGAAGGTATAAAAAAATCTTGTAACTCAGAAGATTCTGCTGCATGAGCCTCTTTCCCCTCATGCCCTTCTAGTAGAAACTACAAGTTTTAAAATCATTAAAAATATTAGCAATCTATATATGTGTACATAGTAAAAAAAAATAATTTACAAATGGCACTAAATTGTTAATTGGATTTACTAATGTATTAAAATAATGTCATGTTGAAATAGTTACCTCAGCGTGAGATGTTGTTGTTGAAAGTATGAAAACATCATTGTCATCGAGCGGTGTTGCTGCATGATCCTCTTGCCCCTCTTTCCCCTCGGGCCCTTCTGGTGATGGTTCATGAGCATGTGGACTATGCTCTGCATCATCGGTTCAAAGGTCTTCAACCCCGTTCCCTTCTTGTAGCAACTACAAGTTTTCAAATCATCAAAAATATTAGCAATATATATATATATATATATATATATATATATATAGTAACGAAAAATCATTTACAAATGACACTAAATTGTTAACCACTTACTTACCTATGTAAAGTATCCAGTAAAGGTATCATCTGTTTGGGTAGGACCAAAGCAAGGATGGCCGCATACTACGCATGGATGTGACTCTCGGTTGTGCTCATGATGTAAAGTTCTAGGGCCACTACTAGATGCTCCTCCATCACTGGAAGGTGGTAGCTCCACCCCACCGACAGGTGGCGGCTCTACTCCACCCATAGATGGTGGCTCTGATGGCCCCGCTTGGTACGTACCTTGAAGATACATGCTATGGGGAAGAGACTCTTATGCCAACAGTAGGAAGGACTCCTATGTCTCTGGGACCAACTGATCTGCAGGCGACACATCTAGCCTAGGTAGCTTCCTACGAGGTGGAGCTACTGGACAATTGGGATCTATATGCCTTGCATTGGGACGTTGTTGAGGCATCCCCATCCCAACTCCCTGGTACTCCAAGATATCAAAATAGTTAACATGCTTCCCCATCACAAATTCTGTGTACATCTTTCTCAAAAAATATATGGGCATTTCCCTGTTGTTGTGTGGTGGTGCATCAAACACCATGTACCATCGGTCGATCCAGTTATCTATGAATGGTTGCTATGTACACCACTCGATAGAAATGTGCCTTTTGTTTTCATTCGGGATTTTACCCGTTCGTGGATCTATAAAGAGGGAAAATATATGTTGTTTTGAGATTTTCAACTTCTTGACTTCTTTGTAGCTAAGTCCATCCTGATATTTTTACCTCTTTCTTTATTTGAATGTGGCAATATCTTCTAGTGCACCATCAGAGCTACTAAAGGTATCTATCATTGCATCCAAATTGGATGCAAGCATAAGATGTCTATCATCAACAATAGTAATTGAGGCTCGAATTTCTCTGAGCCTCTGAATTTCTCTTTGGATGTCTGAGTGTCCATCCATGGTCGTCACTACAATAAAACAAAAAATAAAATAAAATAATTAAAAACGTATACATGTGCTATAATGACATCTCTAAAAAATGAAAAATGTACAAACTTTGTGTAAGAACAAATACATTGCAAACATAAATATCATCTTAGGCATACATTACAAACATAAATATGATTTCATATGACCATTGCAGGCATACATGTAACATCCCTAATATTTAACCTAATAATTTGTATAATTGTGAATAATTATTGTAATCGTTTTTGGTGAGGAGCTCAAGGCCAAGGCCCCACCAACAAACATTGTATCTAATGGTGTTTATTCTCTTAAAAGAATTGTAAACATATGTGTTAGACCTAGGTCACTCGAACTGGTGATGTAACTACATGACAGGCGGTAAAAGCAACTAAGAGAAAAGATGAATGGAAGATAGCCTTCCAACATCCACTAATAGATGATGGGCATCATCTTAAATACCACATACTCTTGAGGAAGATTAAGTTACGGGTAAAACCTTAATTTCATAAAGTGTCATCGTCAAAGAGAAAGGAGGGTGGATACTTGTCTTAACCATCTAAAACAAATCACACGGATTAAAATAAAGATAGCCATGACTTATTGAACCTAAGACAGCTAAGATTCTTAGCTCAAAAAAGATGAGGTTTTTTACTACATCAAATAATCGATTAGAAATTCTTATATACCACTAAAAATGACATATCGATGAGAGGTATGTATATATTTAAGAGAGTAGAATTTTAATCTAGATTATGATAAAATTACATATATAAATATATTTTGGTAGTATATAGAGTCGAGCACCCAAGAGTTATCTTGGAGCTCTTTAATTTTCATAAAATAAGAAGAGTGATCTTTATAAAACGATATCATAAACTTTTTGATGTGATTCCAGACATCACTACGATACTACTAAGATATGCATATAAGGGAGTGATATTATGAGGGAATATTTTAAGGTGTAAAACATAGGAAGTGGAGATAGTGGAGGTCGTTATAAACAACTCCAAACTCCACTCCAAGCATGGTATATTATATGTGTGTATAAGACATCTAGTTAACTAAGGAAGTGTAGTTAGTGTGGCAAAGGGGCATTTATTAAGGAGCGGAACTATATCATGGGTTTTTCCACCTTAAAGAAATAAAATGAAAATGGGCACCTTAGTAGAACACTCTTCTGCCACTTGTTGCAAGTTAGGAGCCATGTGTTGTTGACGTGGTCATTCGGTTTGAATGACCCTCCTTCATGAAGAAGGGGGAATTCGAGGAGAAGGGCGCCAGGGAGTTTCCCTTTCCTCCTTGGGAAAGATGAAGCTTATGATTATTGAGGGGAAGGCCACTGAGTGAAAGGATCAAATTCTATGAACTGTCTGTTTGCCGATTGAATCTAACACTCTGCGCATGTAGAAATACATTGTCCCTGCATTAGTTACAGATTCTTAATTATTATTCCTTATTAGATTTGTGCAATTTTCATCGGGATGGGACACCCAATGCAAGGCTTGATCCCTGTATTATAATTTAGGATTCTGCATGTAGAAATATGTCGTCATGGCTCAGAGGAGCTTGATCCCATTCGGTGATATGCTGCGAGTCTCATTTCCTTACCCTGTCGAAAGCTTTAATTGTTATGCTGTGTGGAAATTATGCTTAGATTTACAGATCCATGAGTTGGATTTTGTGTTTAAATATATTTTTATGATATGCTATGGGGTTCACATTTTCCTGTCAAAGTAAATTTTATAGTCCTGCATGTATAAATTTAGGAACTCTGTCGACTTCCTACTGTTTATTGCTGCATGTAGGAACTAAGCAACTCGGTCGACTTTCTTCTGTTATTGCATGTGTGAAGTTAGGTGGGTGATAGCTGCGGGGGGTGGATACGATTTACATCTGTGGTTTACAATGTAATTCTTCCTGAATGTCTGAAGTTGGTATGAATTCTACTACATTGAGAGCATAAGCCTGTTATTGCTGCCTGGAAGGCTGCATTGAGCATTAACTTGATGGTTGCGTTGAGCATCACCATTGATGACTGTTATGAGGAGGCTCTTTATGCAAACATTTGCAGGATTTTATGCAATCGCCTTGGAGGCTCTTCCTTATTTACTCTGCGTTGAGGGAAACTTCTCCATGGCTGCATTAAGACGCTCGCATTGGATACATGCGTAGAGGCATGCCCATATATATTAAGTTATGGATGAGATATCTTTATTTATTACCTATCTTTCGGGATGCATACGCACAGGTAATTACCCCGTAATCATTTAGTTGATGCTGGATCGAAGGAGAATATAATCTCTGCTGATGTACAATATGGTCATCACAACTTTGGAATCAGTTATCATTCTTTTATTATTCCCAGGATTGAAAACGTATTTCTTGTTTGATCATTTATGATAGATTTCAAATGTAATTTTCTACTTAACCATTTGCTCTGGAGTAGAATCACATAGGATTTATGCTTAACCATTTATGCTGGATTGAAGGTGTATGTAACCTAGGCTTATATATGTAATATACACAGTAAGGAACACTCTAATTACTACGAACTCGGTAGTAAGTTCTAGGAGGGGAATAGGACGGTCATTCTGGAGGCTAGATCCCTATTGAAGGATTTATAACAGCTGCTATATATTGGATTGCTACGTTTAACTCTTGGACTGAAGGCGATAGTGCCTCTGTTGTGAAGGTGTATGCTTATTGGATAACCTCTATATTACAAAGATTTCGCCCCAGTATTAACCCACATCTTTGCGTATTGGGATTTTATAATTCTGTACCTTTGCTCCTTTTCTTGTTGTCATGTTCTCTGTATAAAACTTGTTAGCGCTAGATTTAACCCAGTGATCAGAATTATCACTGTATTTTTTTGTATAAAATTTATGTTTTCTAGTTAGACACTAATCACTGAGCGATCGTGAGTGTCTAGATGTTCCACTTTTGGTTTTTAATTTAGTTCGTTGGCCTTCGAGTCCCATTTCAGTAATGTTCTAATAGGATAGATCTGCTAATATATGGCTAGACAATTTTCTGTTATGTGATATGTTGTCGCTTATACTCATTGTGCCCTAGAATCGAGAAGGATGTCAGTTTCCTTTATAGGTATGTAAACATTGTATAAGTTGTTAAATATCTATTTTTGTACTTGGATTATCGCATCTATGCGATCTTCATCAGTTGCTCTTCATATTTTTGAAGTTTACTCTATGTCGGACCCACTATGCGATTCCTGTTGGTTGCCCTCCATATTTCTGGAAGCTTACCTTATGCCGATTGCATCTATGCGATCTCTGTCTATTGTCGATTCACATCTATGCAATCTCTATTGTTATTTGTCTCAACATCATATCTATGTGCTTTGGACAATTAATTTATTATGAACAACCGATTAATGTTGTTGTTAAGTAATTAGGAAGGGACGACGACGACAAGTTCTACGGTGGTCAAAGTTTGAAGTGAACGTATCGCTTGGTAGTTTTTAATTCATGCTCTATATTAGTTCTTGATCTTCGTCGAAAGAACTCGGTAGGTTTCGATGGAAGCCGAGGGAGTCTATTGTAGAATTCTATCTGTGTTTTAGATATCTATATACAAATCTTAATGAACTCGATTGAAGACATTGGAGTCTTATGACGATTCCCTTGTGTATATACAAATAGACCCTTGAATTTATGTTGATATATATGTAGTAGGCAGAGTCGTAGATTTCTTTATCGCATAAATGTCGATCTCGACATCGTTGGTTTTAAGGAATCACCATAGTGGAAGAACCTTGCACCTCATTTATTTTAGTTTAGTACATTGGTGGAGCGATAGTTGTATCGCTATCCGCATTTGTTTAGAACATTGAATAGGGAAAGGTCCCTATTCACTTGCTTAACAATTCAACGTTTTTTTAGTGCTTCCTTTTGTTATGATAGGAATCAGCTATGGTAATACGTAGAGTATAATACAATTCATGTTAAGACAACTTCGACACATGGCCGTATGTTAATATATTTAGCGCTGCGATTTGAGAAATATCTAATACATTATACTTGCTCAGGAAACAAGGGACATAATCCAAGTATCGTGATTTATGATCTTATAATTAATAGGAGGATCACCTAAAAGTGGTTTCTAGTTAAAAGAATAGATGTATGTACTTTTGGATACTCCAAGATGACAAGTGTAATATACATCTATATGCTAGTTCATTTACATTTTTATATGGTTGATTTATGGAAATCCCTATGTGGTAGAGGCTTGCCGGAAAGAGATTGAGTCTTGTCGCAACAATTAAGTTGCTCTTTGTAATCCTACTACTTCTTCTCTAATAATAAAAAATGCACACACTTTTGTGGACTTGCCCGTGTATGGGTGAACCACGTTACTCTTGGTCTCCTATGTTTTCTTATGGTGTTCCTCAATGTGTCTATACTTATGAGTACTTAATTCTTTCTTAAAACGTTAATGATTACCTTGATGTATAATGCCAGTATGTTCGCTTTATGATTATGTTAATATTGATGGTGTTCTCCTGGTTCGATTAACTGATAAAAGATGTACATGTGCACTTCATCTACTCTGTCTATGATGACTTTCATTATACAAGCGAATGTATTAGCGATTGATAGTTCCTTATGTGCTCTTATTTGTGGGTCATTAATTGCTTTAATGATGGCGAAAATTTCACAGTTACATCTAAATATAGAAAATGGTTCAGTTAAAGTATAAATCAAAGTCATTTTTCTCTTGATCATGAAAAGTATTTGAGTACATGCTTATCAGCTAAAAATGTCGCATGATGTAAATAAATTGTTTGGTTATGTAGACATACGTTGACAAGAAAATAAATAAATTTTAAGATGTTGCTCTCTTATTTTATAAATGTTTAAAAGATGAGAAAGGGGTTGCACAAATGGGTAATGATACATCATAGAGTTATGTCATTACGACATATATGGATTGATGATCGCAAATCTAAGTATTACGATACTTTCTATTTTGTAATTATCTAAGCAATTAAATAATTGCGAGAGGTTTCAATGTTGTTTTTATTTTTAATGGTAATTTAAAATGCCAAAAATTTACACTTCCATGTAGTAGTTATGAGTGAATAGACCTTTGGAAGGATTTTAAATTTTTATGAAATTCGGGTATGTGACATATGCTATCAGAGCACTAGGTTTAAACACTTGGGCCTAATGAGCTCAACATGAAATAAATAAGTATGAGAGTTGATTAACCAAGTTGTTTTTAATGCATGGACTGGAATGGACGAGGGGTAATATTACTCAAAGTGCGACTTCAAGTGTCTCTGAAAGAGTAAAGATAAGTACTTTTACTTTTGGTTCCTCATAAAGTTGTGACGCAGGTACGTTTTCCCTTGATATAAGTTTAAATATTCGCATTACAGTATGGTATTACTAATGAATGAAACTGGTTAAAATAGTTTCCCGTATTTGTACAAAAAGATTTTGAAAAGTGTCGTGAACATACTGACAAATTTTGTAAGTAAATTTAAAATTTCATAGAAGTATCATTTAATTCTGCATTTTTGTTGATATTCTATAATTACATTACCTATGAGCATCACTAGGTTAAAAAGTATAGTTGATTTGGCAAGGTCACTTGAACTTTTTAAATTTTTATAGTTACATAGTATTGATAATGCTTAATGGTTACGACAGTTTCATAGAATGATATATCATAAAAATATAGCCCCATAAATGTTATAAATATGAATGAAGCGCATGACTCGAAACATCTAAAATTTTATTAGAATCTTTAGATGATAAGTCTCAATTCGAAAATGAATCTATATGCAACTAGATGTTTGAACAATAATACTAACATGTTTTCAATAGGGTCGACCTCAGACTCACATTAAGGAGATTGAAGGGTTTACATCGAGATGAAGTAAAGAGGATGCAAAATTTAATGAGCATGTGTATAATGCAATGGAATTAATATGTTCAATTGTTGAGCAATTGAAGCAAAAAAAAAAAAAAAGTGTATACTAACATTTCAGGAAGTGATATTGAGTTTGACGGATGACATGACCAAGAAGAACGCTTAGTATAAAACCACTTATATAGATAAGTTGAGCTAAATCGCTCAAAAGTAAGTAATGATTTACTTTTTTATTCTATCACGAGTAGTGATGAGGTTTATGATTGATGTGTAATCATCAAAATGCAAAGAATATGTTAGGGGAATCTAATTCTGGTTGCTATTTTGTGGCATACAGGAATTAATAAATGGTTGTCATAAAGAGGTGTTTCCTGGACTCAAACGAGAAGGTTTGAGAGGAAGGGAAATTATCTTCGGGCTCAGGTAGAGCCGACAGCATCATGAACTGAGTAACTAGCTTGTTGGTATGGGACAACTTACCCTTATTTTGGTCATGTTCCCCATGGAAGTGGAACAGAGCAAGTAGCTCATTGAATGTATACTGACCCAAAAGACCTAGGCAAACTTTATATCCATCGAATTGAGCAGGTAGCTCTTCTACAATATTTATGTAGAAATATTCCCTCATGTGCATTAGGTGATGGCTAAGAGATTCGATGAGGGGAAGCTATGCTATGAGTTGCAGAGTAAGATTGTCATATTTCTGCTGTATGCGGATGGTATTCTTGCCAGGTGTTGGCAAAGAACTCATGTTTTGTATGCAAGTCTCCATGATTGCTGAAATACAAAAGAGTGCTATGTAGGCAAGTCTACATGATTGCAGAAATACATGAGCAATATATGTATGGCAAGTCCCCACAATTGCAGAAATACATAAAGTTTTTTGTATGCAAGTCTCCATGATTGCTGAAGTACAAGGAGCGTTATGTTTGCAAGTCTCCATGACTGCTAAAACACATAAGAGCTTTGTATGCAAGTCTCCACGATTGCTGAAATACAAAGAGGTTTAATGATCGCAAGGTTTGTTGAAAGAATTGTTTAATGATTGTAATGATTTGTCTTGTATCTAGAGTATCAAAAGTATTGCTATGAATGCTAGAACAAGCGAAATTATATCCCCTCAAGGATGAGGAAGAATGATGAACATTTAGTGTTTTGAAATTATGTATACTTATGTTGTACTGAAGAATATTGAAAAATCTTGTACAAGTTGTACAATGTGTAGGTTATAAGGAAAAAGGAGCTTGCGAAAAATCGCAAAAATGTGAAGACGACCAAAGCATAAGGACCAAAGTAAGCGGAAGATGGTGAATGGACGCAAAAGACAAACTGTCGAACACCGAGGACGGTGTTATCTTTAAGAGGTGGAGTGTGTAACATCCCTAATTTTTTACCTAATAATTTGTATAATTGTGAATAATTATTGTAATCATTTCTGGTGAGGAGCTCAAGGCCAAGGCCCCACCAGTAAACATTGTATCTAATGGTGTTTATTCTCTTAAAAGAATTGTAAACATAGGTGTTAGACCTAGGTCACTCAATGTGGTGATGTAACTACACGACAGGTGGTAAAAGACACTAAGAGAAAAGATGAATGGAAGATAGCCTTCCAACATCCACTAACAGATGATGGGCATCATCTTAAATACCACATACTCTTGAGGAAGAGTAAGTTACGGGTAAAACCTTAATTTCATAACGTGTCGTCGTCAAAGAGAAAGGAGGGTGGATACTTGTCTTAACCATCTAAAACAAATCACAAGGCTTAAAATAAAGATAGCCATGACTTATTGAACCTAAGACAACTAAGATTCTTAGCTCAGAAAAGATGAGAATTTTTACTACATCAAATAATCGATTAGAAATTATTATATACCACTAAAAATGACATATCGATGAGAGGTATGTATATATTTAAGAGAGTAGAATTTTAATCTGGATTATGATAAAATTACATATATAAATATATTTTGGTAGTATATAGAGTCGATCACCCAAGAGTTATCTTAGGGATCTTTAATTTTATTAAAATAAGAAGAGTGATCTTTATAAAATGATATCATAAGCTTTTTGATGTGATTCCAAACATCACTACGATACTACTAAGATATACATATAAGGGAGTGATATTATGAGGGAATATTTTAAGGTATAAAACATAGGAAGTGGAGATAGTGGAGGTCGTTATAAACAAAGCCAAACTCCACTCCAAGCATGGTATATTATATGTGTGTATAAGACATCTAGTTAACTAAGGAAGTGTAGTTAGTGTGGAAAAGGGGCATTTATTAAGGAGTGGAACTATATCGTGGGTTTTTCCACCTTAAAGAAATAAAATGAAAAAGAGCACCTTAGTAGAATGCTCTTCTACCACTTGTCGCAAGTTAGGAGCCATGTGTTGTTGACGTGGTCATTTGGTTTGAATGACCCTCCTTCATAAAGAAGGGGGAATTCGAGGAGAAGGGCACCAAGGAATTTCCCTTTCCTTGTTGGGAAAGATGAAGATTACGATTATTGAGGGGAAGGCCGCTGAGTGAATGGATCGAATTCTTTGAACTGTCTGTTTGCCGATTGAATCTAACACTTTGCGCATGTAGAAATACGTTGTCCCTGCATTAGTTATAGATTGTTAATTATTCATCCTTATTAGATTTGTGCAATTTGCATCAGGATGGGACACCCAGTGCAAGGCCTGATCCCTGTATTATAATTTAAGACTGTGCATGTAGAAATATGTTGTCATGGCTCAAAGGAGCTTGATCCCATTCGGTGATTTGCTGCGAGTCTCATTTCCTTACCCTGTCGAAAGCTTTAATTGTTTTGCTGTGTGCAAATTATGCTTAGATTTACAGATCTATGAGCTGGATTTTGTGTTTAAATATATTTTTATGAGATGCTGTGCGGTTCACATTTTCCTGTCAAACTAAATTTTATAGTGCTGCATGTATAAATTTAGGAACTATGTCGACTTCCTGATGTTTATTGTTGCATGTATGAACTAAGGAACTCGGTCAACTTTCTTCTATTATTGCATGTGTGAAGTTAGGTGGGTGATAGTTGCGGGGGGCGGATACATTTTACATCTATGGTTTACAATGTAATTCTTCCTCAAAGTCTAAAGTTGGTATGAATGCTACTGCATTGAGAGCATAAGCCTGTTATTGCTGCGTGGAAGGCTGCATTGAGCATTACCTTGGTGGTTGCATTGAGCATCACCTTTGACAACTTTTATGAGGAGGCTCTTTATGCAAACGTTTGGAGGATTTTATGCAATTGTCTTGGAGGCTCTTCCTTATTTACTCTGCATTGAGGGAAAGTTCTCCATGGTTGCGTTAAGAGGCTCGCATTGGATACATGCGCAGAGGCATGCCCAAAGATATTATGTTCTGGATGAGATATCTTTATTTATTACCTATCTGTCAGGATGCATACGCACAGGTAATTACCCCATAATCGTTTAGTTGATGCTGGATCGAAGGAGCATATAATCTCTGCTGATGTACAGTATGGTCATCACAACTTTGGAAATGGTTATCATTCTTTTATTATACCCAGGATTGAAAATGTATTTCTTGTTTGATCATTTATGATAGATTTCAGACATAATTTTCTGCTTAACCATTTACTCTGGAGTAGAATCGCATAGGATCTATGCTTAACCATTTACGTTGGATTGAAGGTGTATGTAACCTAGGCTTATATATATAATATACACAGTAAGGAAAACTCTGATTACTCCGAACTCGGTCGTAATTTCTAGGAGGGGAATAGGATGGTCATTCTGGAGGCTAGATCCCCGTTTAAGGATTTATAACAGCTGCTATATATTGGATTGCTACGTTTAACTCTTGGACTGAAGGCGATAGTGCCTCTGTTGTGAAGGTGTATGCTTATTGGATAACCTCTGTATTACAAAGATTTCACCCCAGTATTAACCCACATCTCTGCGTATTGGGATTTTACAATTGTGTGCCTTTGCTCCTTTTCTTATTGTCATGTTCTTTGTATAAACCTTGTTAGGGCTAGATTTAACCCAGTGATCGGAATTATCCATGTATTTTTTCGTATAAAATTTATGTTTTCTAGTTGGACACTAATTCACTGAGCGATCGTTAGTGTCTAGATGTTCCACTTTTGGTTGTTAATTTAGTTTGTTGGCCTTTGAGTCCCATTTCAGTAATGTTCCAACATGATAGATTTGCTAATATATGGCTGGACGATTTTATGTTATGTGATATGTTGCTGCTTATACTCATTGTGCCCCAGAATCGAGAAGGATGTCGGTTTCCTTTAAAGGTATGTAAACATTGTATAAGTTGTTAACTATCTATTTTTGTACTCAGATTATCACATCTATGCGATCTTCATCGGTTGCTCTTCATATTTTTGAAGTTTACTCTATGTCGGACGCACTATGCGATTCTTGTTGGTTGCCCTCCATATTTCTGGAAGCTTACCTTATGTCGATCGCATCTATGCGATCTCTGTCTATTGTCAATTTGCATCTATGCGATCTCTATTGTTATTTGTCTCGACATCATTTCTGTGTGCTTTAGACAGAGCATTTATTATGAACAACCGATTAATCTTGTTGTTAAGTAATTAGGAAGGGACGGTGGGGACAAGTTTTGTGGTGGTCAAAGTTTGAAGTGAACGTATCGCTTGGTAGCTTTTAATTCATACTCTATATTAGTTCTTGATCTTCGTCGAAAGAACTCGGTAGGTTTCGATGGAAGCCGAGGGAGTCTATTGCAGAATTCTATCTGTGTTTTAGATATGTATATACAAATCTTAATGAACTCGATTGAAGAAATTGGAGTCTTATGACGATTCCCTTGTGTATATACAAATAGACCCTTGAATTTATGTTGATATATATGCAGTAGGCAGAGTCGTAGATTTCTTTATCGCATAAATCTCGATCTCGGCATCTTGGTTTTAAGGAATCACCATAGTGGAAGAACCTTACACCTCGTTTATTTTAGTTCAGTACATTGTTGGAGCGATAGTTGTATCACTGTCCGCATTTGTTTAGAATATTGAATAGGGAAAGGTCCCTATTCACTTGCTTAACAGTTCAGCATTTTTTTAGTGCTTCCTTTAGTTATGATAGGAATCATCTATGGTAATACGTAGAGTATAATACAATTCATGTTAAGACAAGTTCGACACATGGCCGTATGTTAATATATTTAGGGTTGAGATTTGAGAAATATCTAATACATTATACTTGCTCAGGAAACAATGGACATAAGCCAAGTATCGTGATTTATGATCTTATAATTAATAGGAGGATCACCTAAAAGTGGTTTCTAGTTAAAAGAATAGATGTATGTAGTTTTGGATACTCCAAGATGACAAGTGTAATATACATCTATATGCTAGTTCATTTACATTTTTATATGGTTGATTTATGTAAAGCCCTATGTGGTAGAGGCTTGCCGGAAAGAGATTGAGTCTTGTCGCAGCAATTAAGTTTCTCTTTGTAATCCTACTACTTCTTCTCTAATAATAAATGATGCACACACTTTTGTGGACTAGCCCATGTACGGGTGAACCACGTTACTCTTGGTCTCCTATGTTTTCTTATGGTGTTCCTCAATGTGTCTATACATATGAGTACTTAATTCTTTCTTAAAACACTAATGATTACCTTGATGTATAATGCCAGTATGTTCGCTTTATGATTATGTTAATATTGATGGTGTTCTCCTAGTTCAATTAATTGATAAAAGATGTACATGTACACTTCATCTACTATGTCTATGATGACTTTCTTTATACAAGTGAATGTATTAGAAATTGATAGTTCCTTATCTACTCTTATTTGCGGGTCATTAATTGCTTTAATGATGGCAAAAATTTCATGGTTGCATCTAAATATAGAAAATGATTCAGCTAAAGTATAAATCGAAGTCATTTTTCTCTTGATCATGCAAAGTATTTGAGTACATGCTTATCAGCTAAAAATGTTGCATGATGTAAATAAATTGTTTGGTTATATAGACATACATTGACAAGAAAATAAATAAATTCTAAGATGTTGCTCTCTTATTCTATAAATGTTTAAAAGATGAGAAAGGGGTTGCACAAATGGGTAATGATACATCATAGAGTTATGTCATTACGACATATATGGATTGATGATCGCAAATCTAAGTATTACGATACTTTCTATTTGGTAATTAGCTTGGCAATTAAATAATTGTGAGCGGTTTCAATGTCATTTTTATTTTTAATAGTAATTTAAAATGGCAAAAATTTATACTTTTTTGTAGTAGTTATGAGTGAATAGGCCTTTGGAAGGATTTTAAATTTTTATGAAATTCAGGTATGTGACAATACATTATGGGTCCTTGTGGGAATAAGGGTGGATACCATGCATGCATAAAGACCATGATGATGTGGCAAATATATGTATTTTTATTGGTTAAGGATAGGAAAGACAAGACAAAAGACAAGGTGATGGGCATTGGCACACCTAATGAGCCAAATGACCCATACTGTGGTCATTTGGAGTTGGTCCTAATACCCTGGACAAGGATGACTTGTAGATAACAAGTGACATGAAGAAAGAAGCATGAAGTGAACAAATAAGCTTGAAGTTGACACTTGGTAAGGATATTGGGGGCATCCCTTATGGCATCTGTGGGCATCCAGGAATGAAGCTGATGGACACGGGGGCATGTGGACAAGGTGACATGCGGGCATCTTGAAGATGCATATGCGGGCATGTTTGTAGAAGTTGTAGGCATCCTGGAGGCATGCCAAAGAACCCCATGTGGGAAATTGAAGAAGGTCTAGCTACAAGCATGTTAAAAGGCATAAATATGGCCCTTGCGGGCATGAGTTACAGGCTACTATGCACATGCTGGAAGAAAAAGAAAATGGTGATGATGTGGGTATGAAGACCATGTTTAGGTGAGAAAAAGAAAGTCTAAATAAATTTATACATGTATATATTTATAATTTATGAGGTGTTTATGGAAATCAAATTAAAATTTGATTTAATATTGATAAGTCGGCTTCCTATTTGATGAGGAAATTATGGAGACAAAATTACAAAATTACAAAGATTATATCTTGTGTCTCTTGTGCAATGTGTTGATGTGTTTACTTGATGAATGGCATGTGATTGGTATATAGTTCATGGATTAATATGATATTGAAGTGAGCCATTGTGTCTAATAGGGTGGATGTAAAATTAATTAAGGGATTGATAGTAGGGAGGAATTAAGATATGTTAAATAACAAATTTTATAATTTTTAGTTTATGTATTTCATTTACAAAGATTTCTAGTTTAGGGCAACATCAAAATTTATATTTTTAATGATGAAATGAGGCAAGGATTTGGATGCTTACCTTTCCAATCCTCCATGCAAGATGCAATTTCCCTCGTTGAGCTTCCAAATCTCCCACGTTGAGCTTCTCCTATGCGTTTTTGGCAAGATGAAATTGCTCGAGCGTTCGCGTTTTGAAGAAACAGTGTCGTGGTGTGTAGATAGTTTTTTTTGTTTATATTAACCAAAACGCGCGCGCATTTTGGACTCCTATCCTACATGTCAATTGATATGGTAGGGTCGGAGTCCGCCCATGCCTAGTTTTAAGTAATGCTCGGTCATTTTGGATTTACACAATTCTCGCGCGTTTTGCGAATGCACGATTGCACCAAAAGGGTCCCTCAACTTTGTGCGAGGGCCCTATTACCTAACTTTCTTGCATTTAATAAAGCAATAGAGACTATCACAACCAAGAGATTTAAAGATCAAACTTCAAACAAAAGGTCTGTAAAGGACCAGTTTGCAAACTTGTTCATCAACTAAGAGCAATTCTTGAGAAACTGAAATAGCTGAGATAAAACTAGAGACTAACCTATCATTAATTGTGGATAAAACTGTTGAAGCCATGGCTAACCATGTGATGATTAATCTAAACCAGAGGCTGTCAAGTTCGCTTATTGTTGCTCACAATAACTAACTTGACACTCTATGAGGAGAAGATAATTGTATATTCATTAAGTATTAATTTCACTTTTTAATTTTTATGGTCAAGATGTTAGTTTGCAAAATCAAAATTGTAATTAATATTTGTGTCTTTTCTTAGCTTTAAAAATATTAATTTTATTTACTCGCAATTTTGTTTCTTTAATTTAAGCTTTTATGTCTTTTGATGAAGTGTTTGAATAGAGATTATATTAAGTCATTTTTTAAAAGATTTGTACTATTTAAATGAAATTTATGGCACATTATTAATTCTTCATAATAATGGTTATTTTATGATAAGTTTCATTAGAGGACATTTATGATTCTATACTTACGTTGATAAGTTCTCACTATTTAATAATTTAAATTGTGTTGATAGCAATAAAGTGATGAGCCATGATGTTACGTTACATCTAAATAAAAGCACACCATGGTGGGATTTGGCACGAGACTAATTGTGAAAACTGCGGGTTAGGGTTTTTCTACCTTTCCACATTGTTACATATTGTTAAAGGACCTGAAAACCTAATTCTCCATCCTAATAGAAAAGCACACCACATCAAATAAAGATGCCACATAGAACATGTTTTCTCTGATTTTTCCACAACGAAGTTTTGTTGTTGAATGGTGCCACAACTGTTGGTTCATCAGCTGAGATTGTTTCATTCACATGAAAAAGATTGCTAGTGCTGCCACATTTACCTGAATTCGATGAAGGTTGTTTATCATTGACAAATACAAGGATTTTGAAGAGAATGATGAATGATACGCAAATGAGAGATGTTGCTTGGGGATACCGCATGCATCAAAATGATACAAGTAGATAAAGTTCCATGACATCATCTCAAATCAAAGACTACTGACTCGATTTGAACGAAGAAGCTAAACATCTGTCTGTCACAAGAATGATCGATGCTATCCATTTTATAGATAAAGAGAGGAGACTAATGTAAATCCATATCAAAGACATAGGAGATCCTATCAAGCCGTGTATCAATGAAGCCCTCGCCCCTTCTATGCTCCAAACTATTTGAATGTTGATAGGACCAGCCATTTGGTTGCTACCATTCATTGATCTCTGGCCCGTTGAACTGGAACCAGGAGGATTTGCGAGCGTCTTTGGATTTACTGGAGAAATCCCCTAGATGGATGAAGGAATCAGATACTTCTAATTTGCTCAAATTCTACAATGAATTCCCACTATTGGAGGTGCTTCTTCAGCAAGCCAACCCTTCAAGAAAAGACATAAATCAAGGTAAAAATCAACTTTACATTGATGATGATTGGTCTTTAAGAAAATAAAAACTAATCATGAAAAGATAACAATCTTAAAATATTGATTATGGAATCTGCGATGGAAATCTCTCAGAACCTGTAACTTGAAAAGGAATGATTAAATTGTGATTGTAGGGGTCTGATCACTTCAGTTCAGAATTAGAATTGGATTGTTTTGGTGGGATGATCACTTCAGTGCAAAATAAGATGTATTTCCTACCCCATACCAATACCAAAATGACCTAGGAATGAGATGCATTTAAGCTTAGCATAGGTTTGAGATTCTTGGTCATACCCATGTCAAAATGACAAACAAACAAGAAAAGTGTATGTATTTACATAATGCATGCAATTACACTACACAAAAGCTACATGCAAACACCATGTACATAGTAGGCATGAATTGCACTCAGATCAATTTCCTCATCGCAGACTTCTCGAGCATGTGCTTCAACACTTGCGGCATGTGATTCGACATCTGCGACATGAAGGATTGTCCCTCTGTCAGATCGTATGGGATGTTCTGCCTCATAATCTATCTTATGGCTAAGGTTTTGAGTTGCCTCGAAAAGATGCCATATAAGGATTTGAAACGGCTTGTGGCCACAACTTTTGATACAATGAATATGTTTTAAAAAAAAATAATGAAATCTACAAATGCCCAACACAACTGGGAATAAAAAACATTCAATTATGAAAATACAAGGACCACGCTATAGCAAAGTTAATAACTTTACAAAGCCACATGGAAGAAGAATCACAATGTAATGAATACAACTAACACTCAGTATCTTTCCATTCCTCCCATGCACAAAAAAAGAGGAAAGCCATACACCAAAGTGACCAAAGAATAAAGTAACCATGCTAAGGATAGTAATATATATTTTATTTTATATATAAATGATTGCTATATTTTTTGGGGGGCTAAATATTTTTATTTATAGCCAAAATATATCTTTTATTATGTCTAATTTATATATAGATGAAAAAGCATTGCATGACCTTACAAATGGACGACAAAGCATTGCTTATGGTTTCGCTTCTATTAAAAAGAGTTATTTATGATAGATTTTAAAAACCATATAATTATAACTACACCATACGAAATAAAAAGCCATAATGATATGCTTTTGTTCGTTGTTTTTTGGGTTTTAAGAGTTTGTTTTTTTAATATAATAATGTATATAACTTATGCGTTGAGGATAGATAAACCACCATATAATTATAAATATAGGCTATATATAAAAATAAAATCCATTCATATCATTGATATGCTTTTGTTCGTTGTTTAAAGAGTTATTTATGATAGATTTTAAAAACCATATAATTATAACTACACCATACGAAATAAAAAGCCATAATGATATGCTTTTGTTCGTTGTTTTTTGGGTTTTAAGAGTTTGTTTTTTTAATATAATAATGTATATAACTTATGCGTTGAGGATAGATAAACCACCATATAATTATAAATATAGGCTATATATAAAAATAAAATCCATTCATATCATTGATATGCTTTTGTTCGTTGTTTTTTTTTGGGGGGGGATGGGGATTTTTTTTCATGTCTACGTTTATAACTTGGGAGATGAGGACATGGGTGACTTGTTAAAAGATGAAATTATCGGGTGCAGTACGAGGAGGGCCCAAAGATGAGTTCTAGTATTGTGTAACTATCCCATAATTTGATGCTATTACAGCCAAAAAGTTGGACAGGTTTTTCAAAACATTGACTCATTTTGCAGTCAAACGGTTGGACAAGTTTTTCAAAAAATTTGACTCTTTTTGAAAAGTAAGGTCCTCGCGAAATACAAGAAGCGAGAAACAAAATTAGCTATATGAAATTTGTGTCTTGTAGGGTTTTTTATGTCATTCCAATTTGAAGAATATAAGCAACTAATATACCCGAATCCATTGTTGTAAATATCGAGCCACAATACCTCTAACTTTGATGCCCAATTTGTTGGTCTTTGCATTTAAACCAAAAAAATCATTCTATAATTTTGTATTGGTAAAATCATCACCACTTATTTCTCAATATTGAATCCAAGCTCCAAATATTGTAAGGCTTGCTAGCTTCTCAACTCGATTTATTTGCACTAAAAGCACATATTTTTGGTCCCAACTCATGGGGATTTGTAATGTATGATTCAAACAAGTTACTTGCTTAACTTGGCTAAGCTTGTGATTTTTCCAAACCAATGCACTATTTTTTTATCTCATCGTCAACTGCTCTACTGCTCTGAAGTAGTTTACTATGGAAAGAAGGGAAAATAACACATAAGTGTAGAATTGACCTCTACCTATAACACATTTCATTTCTAGGACTAACCACAGCTACAACTAGGTAGTATGGTTGGCATTTCCTATGTTGTATGGAAATTTTGTTGGAGAGCCTATGACTTGCTTGGAAATCCGGGAGATACAAATGCATGTTCAATACAAATGAAGCTACCAAGGAGTTGAAACATGCCAGAAGGGAGATCATCAATTTTGTCTCTATCTGGTTCATGGTCTGCCATATGCTAGGGTATAATCCTAGCTAGGATGATTTTGATAACCTGGCCAATAGGATAAACACTAATGAACAACACATGTGCAGTACATTTAATCAAATGCAATGCCAAGGTCTCGATTAATTTATGTGATAAATAAATACCACAGTCTTTATAGTTAAAGCTTATTCCATTTTAGGTAGGGCATCTTAGATTACGTGATAAATAAATACCAAAGTCGCTACAGAGCAAGACATGTAGGTTCATCAACAACTCGAACACCATGGAGGGAAAGCTTGGCACGAGGAACATGAACATGTTTCAGATTTCATGCAATTAGAAGATAGTGGCCTAGATATGATGCCATCAAAGACAAAGAAAATAATAGAAAAAGAAATACATGTTCATGATATGAAGCTCGAAGGAAACACAAGAAGGAAGGACTATGCAAGTATTTGTGGTTGTTGTGATTACCATCACTTTGTTTTATTCCATAGTAGCATAATTCGACCGTACTTGCATTTCTCGTACGGAAATTCGGACAGAGTAAGAAAATAGTAGTATATCCCATGTGATACGGATACGGCACGGTTAATATTGTTGATCGATAGAGAAATGGATTAAAAGGGAATGACCTACCAACGAGTTGCATGTAAGATTTTGAAATGGAATTTCAAAAACATAAAATTCAGGTTTTGAATTTGAATTATATATTATAGATTCTCTACCAAATTTCAATAACAGATAGGCAGACACGGGATCGTGGTTATTTGTTTTACATTTCATAATTCTGCAGCAATAGGTTCTCTGAGCTCTCACGTGAGGACTCCAGGTTTGTGACTTCGTCGATTTCATGTTCGTTACAGTATTGAAATTTCATAATAATTTGGAAACTTATTTGTTTAAGGACATCATGTCCATATGTTTGTTACATATCGAATATGATAATAGTTTTAAAACTTAGTTATTTAAATTTTAATTGGAAGTTTTACTTATAAATATTGCTTTCAAGTTAATAAATTTTTTATTTGTATATATATATATATATATATATATATTTTTAATATTAGTTATCAAATAGTAAAAAATATTATTATTTATTTAATAATATATACTAAATGGCAAATATTGTATTCAAGTTTTAATGTGTTAATATATTTTAATTTGTTTATATTTCATTGGTTAGTATTTACTATGTTTGTAATAACCCTCAATTTCACAAAATAAAAAAATTATGTAAGGTATAAAAGATAGAAATTACTATGTAAAATGTAAAACACACACATCCTACTATTATGACTTAGGGATGACTCCTAAAATCATCGAATAGCCTTTTTATTTCACAAGGCTATACGTGTTAATTATGTCTAAACCTCGATTAAAAAGAAAATGAACTCTTTGCTTCTAAGTAAGAATGTCAACCTGTTTTGGCGTTTGTTTTGATGTTTTTAAAATGATGAACATAATCATATGAATGATGACTTACTTAACTGAATGTGAACTACTTTTCTTGAAGAGCGACAAGGGTTCCTCGAGCAAGCCCCGAGGCTTACTTAGCTTATAAAGCTAAAGCATGTTGAATCGTTTGCACAGGTACAGGTTGGTATCTCCAATCATGAAAGGTCAGAATAGGTCAAAGGTTTTCTTACTTGTGAGAATCATCTAAGAAAAATGCTTGTAAACATGTGTGTAAGGATTTTGAAGCAACCCTAACTACACTAAGTGGGAAGGGTCCTAGCCTAACAAGTTTCTACATCCAAGGTTTTATAAGTTGGTTGGTGTATCAATGACCATGGTGTTGATAATAAAGTAAAAGGAACGAGGGTGCCCCTAACTATACCAACTGGGTTTTCGAATTAATTTATGGATAGGGAAACCAACTAGCATAATAAAGGCTATCACTTCGTTCTCATGTGATTGGGAGACTTATTGCTAAACCCTCGCTAGGGTTGTGATGATGCTGGTCATTTGCAAACAGTTTGGAGAGCCAAGCTCTGCTCGACGGCCATGGCTGCCCTGCACCACAAAAATGTCCCGAGACTTGGCCATGAAAGAATCCCAAACTTTCGGAAGTTGCTCTCATATGAAGTTCCAGGCATCAAACAGTATTTGATTGTGAAACAAAACTGAGGTAAGGTTTGACTTTTAAGCATTTTAATCTCTGTTTTTCCAAACAAAACTCTATATGTTTTTTAAATTTTTAACTCGTGTACAATTTATTTGATAGGAGGGATTCTCATGCATTCAAGGTTTGTAACTGGCACGAAAGGGTGAATGTTGAGTGGCCTGGGGTTTGACTTCCAAGGTAAGCCTTGGGCCTTATTGGTTGATTCTCATGGAAGCTCTTGTTTAAATGTGTTTTAGCAGCGCTTGCGAATGCTGGTTGTGTTAAAGTATTGGTTTAAAAAGACGAGTTTCCTTGTGGAGAATGTGAAGCCCTACCAGTTGAGTTGTAAGCAGCATAATGGGTTCCTTTGGGTGTGAAGCAGGGTTGTACTTCACAGTTTTTAATTGTAACTGCAATGGCTTTAAATCCTACAATTAGGGTTTCTCCCAAGATGTAAATATCCTATTTTTAGATATCTTATTTTGAATTTTATAAACTCTATAAATGCATTGGTGATAAATAGATATCTAGCTTACAGTGAAAGTGTTTAAAACTATGGTTTTGTTTCCAAAAGAATGTATAAGTTTGGAATTGCAGCCTGGAAATTCTATGTTATTCAACCTTCCTCAGATTTATGAGATGTCATCTTCAGAGGTAAAAATGTTGATTAAATCTCTAAAATAAATAAATGTTGTTGTAACCGTTGTTGATATGAATAAATTCGAATTGATAGAGACGCAAGCTAGATTGTAGGATGACTATAATTTTTTTTCTGCTTGGTTTATTATAAATGTATTATATGTCTAGTCTTAATATGGGTATACAGTTTGCGTCGTATATGCGCTCAATGCCTAGGGTAATGGAAATTGCCCTTCAAGTTTTTAAAGTGAAATCTTGGCAAGTTTTTCGAAACATTAAGAGTAGTTACACTATGAAATTATTAAAAGTTAATTCATAAAGGAAATGTCAAGCTAAAGTATTACAGTAGAGAGTCTCTTGATTTGTCCTGCAAAAGCTTCGAAATTTAATAATAATAAAAATAATCCATTGGTTTAAGTTTTATGAATTGGAAGTTCTAGGGTTTTGGAACAATACTTAAATTGTGCTACACAACAGGAACGTAGTTCTAGGATGATGATGATCAATTTAAATGTGAAATTCAATCGGTTACTTTTCTTAACCCTTAAAACCTTATTGGTTAAAACTCGTGGTAGGCTATCGTTTGACCTTTAAAAGGTTACTATACTATGATGCTGGAAAAATTCCAAGTTTCAATACTCATACTTTGTTTATTGAGAAGCTTTTAAAATCAAAAGTCGAATCTTTTCAAAAATTATTTAAATTATATTTACACATATAAACTGACGGATTAGCATAATAGTAAAAACCTTAGCAATTTGACTAACAATTGGATATTATACTAAATAAGTTTTAATCTATTTCTATCAGAGAATGATTAGTTTGAGCTAAACGGGAGTCAATAAATTATTTAACTAAAATTATTCTATAGCTAAATAAAAGATCATACATATATAAAATACAAATAATCAAAACGATTTAGAATTAAAATAAGGTACATAATAATAATTCTAACTCTACTTTACAGTATAGGACTAGAACCTGGCACCAAAGCTCGGAAAACAAGAATCGCTTCAATGTTCCACCCAAACAATAACTACACGAGCAAAATTCCTCACTACTCCATCTCTTGCAATGCAAATTATCAATCCATGTCCAATGCTAGCCTCCTGCTGCTCATGGACTCACTATTTCTAGTAATTTTCCTAGGACTTGGTCATTTATGAGCCTCCTTCTCTTTAGCACTCAAACAGGAGTGGTGGCCTGATTTTTAGGGATGATGCCTCCTACATCTACAACAGTTTCAACCATTTGTCCTTTTCCTCTTGTAGTTCAGCAAACACTCTTCAACGGCTAGATCCATTCTTGTCTCCCTGTTTTATTATATTTTATTAAATAAAAATATCCTCAATACAATTGTTCTATTTTTTACTTTTCAGTCAAAAATAATAAAATAATAATAATTGTTTTCAATTGTTCTTTTCCAGCAGCAATCATAAAATATATATTATTTCTGGGGGTGTTACATACACCTCCCCTTAGAAAGAAACACCGTCCTCGGTGTTACAACATTGTTTTATTCCTCCATAAGGTCTTCTTGGAACCAGTCTGGATATGCGTCCCGCATATCGCTCTCTAGTTCCCAAGTAGCTTCTTCTGGACTAAGGTGCTCCAATTGCACCTTGACTTGTCCAATGATACGGTTCCAGAGAGTGATTTCTCTCCTGTCGAAAATGCATTCTGGTCCCACCTGGAACTCTCGTTCTGGTTCCACCTAGATTACATTCCAATCAATTACGTGTGAGGCATCATGAACATATCTTTTCAGTATAGAAACATGAAACACATTATGTACCTTAATGTTAGGTGGTAATGCTAATTGATATGCAACTGCACCTTTTCTTGCTAAAATTTCGAATGGCCTGCAATACCTGGGTGCCAATTTTGAATAATTGCCCAATCTTAAGGAGTGTATCTTAGGCTTTACCTTTATATATACGTGATCACTCACTTGGAACTCTTTAAGAGTTCGTTTTAGATCAGCATAAATTTTTTGCCTGTCTTGGGCAGCCTTTAAGTTCTGTTGTACCTGTTGCACGGTTAGTTCCATTTCTTTTTAAATTTTAGGTCCTAGCATTAACCTATCTACTGGGCTGCTCCAAGATATTGGAGTGTTTCACCTACATCCATATAAAACTTCAAAGGGACTCATACCTGTATAAACTTGGAAATTATTATTGTAAGCAAATTCGACTAAATGTAAATAATCTTCCCATTTACCGATTTTGTTCATGACATACATTCTCAGCATGTCTTGCAAAGTTTGGTTTACTCTTCATTTTTCCCATCCGTTTGTGGATGGTATGCAGTGTTTAAATTCAACTGTGTTCCCAAACCTTTAAACAAATTTTTCTGGAAATTGCTTGTAAACTTTGCGTCTCTATTCGAAACTATCAGCTTTGGTATGCCATGTAGCCTGAATATATCCTTCATGAAAATATCTGCAATGTTAACAGCTTTAAAGGTAGAATTCACAGGAATAAAGTGAGTAGCTTCGCTTAATTTTTCTACCACGACCATGATTGAATCATGCTGTCTGAAAATTTTCTGTAGACCAGATATAAAATCCATACTGATCATTTCCCACTTCCATTTCGGTACGGGTAATAGCTGCAATAACCTAGATGGATGTTGGTGTTCAACCTTGACTCACTAGCATTCTAAGCAGCGAGCCAAATATTCTGCTACTTCCTTTTTCATGTTTGTCCAAAAGAAGTCCTTCCTAATCATGGTAACCATCTTTTAATACCATGGGTTCCCTGAATAGGGTTGCTTATGTAAGTCATTTAAAATAGTGAACTTGATTTCTGCAGAATTGGGTATGTAAAGTCTGCTTTTAAAGAACAATAATCCTCTTTCATTAATACGGAAATCAGTATTTAACTGATTACTTTCGTTTTCAACAGTTTTCTTCTTTAAAATCTGGCATTCTTTATCAAAATTTTCCACATTTAAAATCAATTTTTCCAGATCAGATTCATAATTACTACTTGCATACAACAAGTTTGCATGACGGCTTAAAGCGTCTGCAACTTTGTTTTCTTTTACCCTTTATATGTTTTATTTCAAAGTCATATTCGCTTAAAAAGGACAGCTACCTGGCTTTTCTAGTGTTTAAATTATGTTGGTCAAACAAGTATTTTAGGCTTACGTTGTCTGACATAAGTAAAAATTTCCTTCCGATTAAGTAGTGTCGCCACATTTTTAAGGCATGAATAATTGCAGCAAGTTCCAGATCATGCCTAGCATAATTTTTCTCATGTTCTTTTAATTTTTGGGATTCATAAGCTATGACATGGTTTTCTTGAGTTAATACACTGCCTAATCCTTCATTACATGCATCAGTGCATATGATGAAATCTTTCGACGGGTCGACAATTTTTAGTATAGGAGCAGTAGTTAAAAGATGTTTTAGTTTATTAAATCTTTCCATACATTTTTCGTTCCAGTCAAACCTTTTACCCTTCTTTTGTAGTGAGATTATGGGATAAGCTATTTTCGAAAATCCATTAATGAATTTCCGATAGTAGCCTATCATCCCCATAAAATACCTTATGTCAGTTACATTTTTAGGGACCAAACATTCCGTGATAGCCTTAATTTTATCGGGGTCGATCGAAATTCCATCTTTAGACACTACGTGTCCTAGATAATGAATTATGTCCTTATAAAAGTCACACCTTTTGAACTTAGCAACCAAATTTTGTTCTCTTAAAATTTTCAATACTATTCTTAAATGTTCCTCGTGCTCCTGTTCGTTCTTTGAATAAATCAATATGTCGTCAATGAAGACAACTAAAAATTTATCCAAATAGTCATTAAAAATATTATTCTTTAGACTCATGAAGGCTACAGGTGCGTTTCTTAAGCCAAATGGCATTACAATGAACTCGTAATGACCGTAACGAGTTCGGAAGGTTGTTTTGAAGATATATTCATCCTTGATCCGTACCTGATGGTAACCGGATCTTAAATCTATTTTTGAGAAAACAGTTGCCCCTTGGAGTTAATCGAACAAATTTTCTATCCGAGGTAAAGGATATCGGTTATTTATAGTCATTTTATTCAATTGTCTGTAATCTATACATAAACTTAAGGTTCCGTCCTTTTTCTTTACAAATAAAACTGGTGCTCCCCAAGGGGAAACACTGGGTCGTATGTATCTCTTATCTACAAGTTCTTGACACTGTGTTTTTAACTCCGTAAGTTCAATCACATTCATTCTGTATGGATCCTTGGATGCTGGTATTGCTCCTGGTATTAGATCAATTGTGAAGTCTATATCTCTTTTAGGGGGTAGTTCCTGAATTTCTTCTGGAAATATGTCTTTAAATACCTGTAAAATTGGTATGTCATCTAAATTAAGTTTACGTTCGGATTCCCTGCTATCCATTATGTAAACAACAAACACCTTACATCCTTTTCTCACAGATCTTTTCATCTGTAGAGTTGTTATTTTTCTAAGAGTGGTTTTTTTCTGGGAATTCCTGTCACTCTAACTATATTTTCAATTTTATCTGTACAGGTAAAAGTTTTATCAAAATAGTTTAACATAACTTTGTTCTCCTCTAACCAGTCCATTCCAATTAACAAATCATATGAACCTAAGGGTAAGATATTCAAATTTGCGCTGGTATTTAACTCATTCATCAGAAATTCACAATCTTTAACATGACTAGTAACCTTGCGTTTCGTACCTGTGGCTAAGTGTACTAGCCAAGATTTTTCAAATTTTTCAGGCACAAGTTTACATAATTCAACAATTTTGGGTGCCACATAACTTAAGCTTGCACCCGGATCAATTAATATAGAAACATGATGATTCTTTAACATACCTTGAATTTCAACCATTGATGCTTGAGGATCTACCTACTGACTTTCCAGTGCAATGTTGATTCTAGGCATGCTCCTTCCCATATCTCCAACCGTGATTGCTTCTTGAAGAGAGTGAACCTTATTGAAAGTTTTCTTTCTTTTAGAGCAGTCCTTAAGATAATGTGGCTCAGCACATTCCCAACATTTTAGTGGTTCTTTCTGAGCAACATTCTTATTAAAGGGTTCTCTTTCTCTCATGGAAAGGGGTTGGGGTTTGTAATTTCTGTGATTATTACCCTGATATCCCCTGTAGTTACTTCCAACATTTCGGTGAAATTTATAGTTGTTGTTTTTCTGGAAGTGATCCCGTTTCTTTGCATTCCAGCTTGGCATAATTTCTCTTTTGTTCTTATTCTGTTCATAAAAGTAGTTCGCCTTCCTCATTGTTTCTTCCAATGTCTTTGGGTTATCAAATTCGATTCGTTCCTTGAATGAAGTGGGAAAACAAGTGAGGAAATGCTTTTTTTTTGCTTTTCTTCTATTATGTAAGGCACATAATAGAGTAGAATCATAAATTTACTGCAGATCTCTTTCATGCTCATGGCTCCTAATCTTAATTCGTAAAATTCTTTTGACTTTTCTTCATAAAATTGTTCTGAAAGATATTTCTCTTTAAATAAATTTTTAAAAGTTTTCCAATTTACTCTTCATTCTTTTATGCCTTTCACCTTCTTAACGTCCTGCCACCATATATCAGCCTTTCCACTTAGGTTGTATATGGCCATTTTTTCCTTAAGTTCATCAGAATAGTTGTAGATCTGAAATTTTTTCTTCATGCCTGATAACCAGGCTTCAACTTCTTCACCTTTTTCAATTTAACCATTAAACATGGGGGGGTTTGATCTTCTTGAATTCCCATGAAATTTCCTCATATGGTCTACACTTTCTTTTTCTTTTACGCTAGTCACTACTTTCACCGAAGTCTTGATGTTCTTGCTTCAATGATTCCTCACTGGATGTTTCAGCTCTATGGCTGGAAAAATCCAGTTTTCTCCCTTTATGTTTAGGGGGTGTGGCTGCCTTATCCTCCTTAGTGTTTTTATGTTTATCCTTCTCATTACTATGTATTTTGGCAAGTAAAATATCAGTTCTTCTTGAGCCTTTATTATTTGTTCATTTTCCTCCCTAACTCTTTTTAACTCTGGCCTTAATTCTTCCACATCTTGTTGTAAGTCAGTTGGATTATTCTCTCTGCTTTCATTTAATTGTACCCAAAGTTTGCTTCCTCCAATATCTTCCGGTCCTCAAGGGGGTGTCTCTTCAGGCACTCTAAATGCTGCCATTTCTTCCTGAACAACACAGTTTGCTTTCTAATCCCTGAAATTAGTAAGAGTGTAAAACAAATACAAATAAAAATATTATTAGTTAAAATATTTTAACAACAGCGGCAATGTTTGAGCCAAATGCTATAACACAACTCTGATAACATATGTAATAACCCTCAATTTCACAAAATATTATTATTATTATTATTATTATTATTATTTGTAAGGTATAAAAGATAGAAATTACTATGTAAAATGTAAAACACACACATCCTACTATTATGACTTAGGTATGACTCGTAAAATCATTGAATAGTCTTTTTATTTAACAATGCTATATGTGTTAATTATGTCTAAACCTCGATTACAAAGAAAATGAACTCTTTGGTTCTAAGTAAGAATGTCAACCTGTTTTGGCATTTGTTTCAAATGTTTTTAAAAAGTTGAATGTAATCATATGAATGATGACTTACTTAACTGAATGTGAACTACTTTTCTTGAAGAGTGGCAAGGGTTCCTCGAGCAAGCCCTGAGGCTTACTTAGCTTGTAAAGCTAAAGCATGTCGAATCGTTCGCACAGGTACAATTTGCTATTTTCAATCATGAAAGGTCATAATAGGTCAAAGGTTTTCCTACTTGTGACAATCATCTAAGAAAAATGCTTGTAAACATGTGTGTAAGGATTTCAAAGCAACCCTAACTCTACTAAGGGGGAAGGGTCCTAGCCTAACAATTTTTTAAGTCCAAGGTTTTATAAGTTTGTTGTTGTATCAATGATCATGGTGTTGATAATAAATGCTACGAACATAAATAGCAAATAATTAATTATGTTTATTTATTAATTATGAATATAAATAGTAAATAATTAATAAATAAACATAATTAATTATTTACTATTTATGTTCGTAGCAATAAAGTAAAGGGAACGAAGGTGCCCCTAACTATACCAAGTGTGTTTTCAAATTAATTTATGGATATGGAAACCAACTGGCATAATAAAGGCTATCACGTGGTTCTCACGAGATTGGGAGACTTCTTGATAAACCCTCGCGAGGGTTGTGATGATAATGGTCATTTTCAAATAGTTTGGAGAGCCGAGCTCCGCTCACCGGCCATGGATTCCTTGCACCAAAAAAATCTACTAAGAATTGGCCATGAAAGAATCCCAAACTTTAGAAATGTGCTCTTGTATGAAGTTCCAAGCATCAAACAGTCTTTGACTGCGAAACAAAACTGAGGTAAGGTTGGAATTTTAAGCATTTTAATCTCTGTCTTCCCAAACGAAACTCTATATGTTTTTAAAATTTTTAACTCGTGTACAATTTATTTGATTGGAGGGATTCTCATGCATTCAAGGTTTGCAACTGGCATGAAAGGGTGAATGTCGATTGGGCCGGGGTTTGACTTCCAAGGTAAGCCTTGGGCCTTATTTGTCGATTCTCATGTCAGCTCCTGTTTGAATTTTTTTTAGCAGCGCTTGCAAATGCTGGTTGTGTTAAAGTCTTGGTTTAAAAAGATGAGTTTCCTTGTAGAGAGTTGAAGCCCTATCGGTTGAGCTGTAAGCAACAGACTGGGTTCCTTTGGGCATGAAGCAGGGTTGTACTTCACAATTTTTAATTGTAACTGCTATGGATTTAAAGCCTACAATTGGGGTTTCTCCCAAGATGTAAATATCCTGTCTTTAGATATCTTATTTTGAATTTTATAAACTATGTAAATGCGTTGGTGATAAATAGATATCTAGCTTATAGCGAAAGTGTTTAAAACTATGGTTTTCTTTCCAAAAGATTGTATAAGTTTGGAATTGCAACCTGTAAATTCTATGTTATTCGACCTTCCTAAGGTTGATGAGATGTCATCTTCAGAGGTAAAAATGCTGGTAAAAATGCTGACTAAATCTCTAAAATAAATAAACGTTGCTCTAAAGTTGTTCATATGAATAAATTCGAATTTATAGAGATGTAAGGTAGATGGTAGGATGACTATAATTTTTTTTCTTCTTGGTTTATTATGAATGTATTATATGTCTAGCCTTAATCTGGGTATACAGTATGCGTCGTATATGCGCTCCATGCCTAGGGTAACAGAAATTGCCCTTCAAGTTTTTAAAGTGAAATCCTGGCAAGTTTTTCGAAACTTTAAGAGTAGTTACACTATGAAATTATTAAAAGTTAATTTATAAAGGAAATGCCAAGCTAAAGTATTATAGCAGAGAGTCTCTTGATTCATCCTGCAAAAGCTTCGAAATTTAATAATAATAAAAAGAATCCATTGGTTTAAGTTTTCTGAATTGGAAGGTCTAGGGTTTTGGAACAATACTTAAATTGTGCTACACAGCAGGAATGGAGTTCCAGGATGATGATGATAAATTTAAATGTGAAATTCAATCGGTTACTTTACTTAACCCTAAAAACCTTATTTGTTAAAAATCGTGGTAGCTATCGTTTGACCTTTAAAAAGTTACTATACTATGATGCTGGAGAAATGATGAGTTTCAATACTCATATTGTGTTTATTGAGAAGCTTTTAAAATCAAAAGTCGAATCTTTTCAAAAATAATTTAAATTATATTTACACATATAAACTACTGATTAGCATAATAGTAAAAACCTTAGTAATTTGACTAACATTCTGATATTATACTAAATAAGTTTTAATCTATTTTTACCAGAGAACGATCAGTTTGAGCTAAACAGGAGTCAATAAATTATTTAATTAAAATGATTCTATAGCTAAATAAAAGATCATACAGAGATAAAATACAAATAATCAGATTGATTCAGAATTAATAATTCTAACTCTACTTTACACTATAGGACTAGAACCGGGCACCAAAGTTGGGAAAACAAGACTGGCTTCGCTGTTCCACCCAGCCAATTCCCGCAGCAGTCAAGCTCTAGAACCCTTGAGCTTGTCTGCTAAACTACAAGAGCAAAATTCCTGACTGCTCCATCTCTTGCAATGCAAATTATCAATCCCTATCCAATGCTAGCCTTATGCTTCTCATGGACTTACTATTTCTAGTAAGTTGCCTAGGACTTGGTCATTTATGAACTTCCTACTCTTTAGCACTCAACTAGGAGTAGTGATCTGGTGACCTAATTTTTAGGGATGATACCTCCTGCATCTATAACAGCTTCATCCATTTGTCCTTTTCCTCTTGTAGTTCATCAAACACTCTTCGATAGCTATATCCATTCTTGTCTCCCTGTTTTATTATATTTTATGAAATAAAAATATCCTCAATACAATAGTTCTATTTTAGACTTTTCAGTCAAAAATTATAAAATAATAATGATTGTTTATAATTGTTCTTTTCCAGTAGCAATAATAAAATATTTATTATTATGGGGGTTTTACAATGTTCAAGTCTTAATATAGTTTGTTTTAATAAAAAAATTATATGATATTTTTTCTGTATTTATTAAACATAAAAAATATATTAATGTAACATTTCTCAAATTTTAGTATTTACATTGTCATATGGCATGTTATGTTTTTAATTTGAAATATGTTTCAAGTTGTTTTTAATAGAGAATGAATGTTACATGAAAATATTGAATAATTTAACTATAATTTTAATTTTTCTATTATTTTAAAATGTGTTTTCTTAATGTATAAGCAACCTACTACCGTATTTTTTTCTGTACTAGATTTTTTGAATCGTATTCATATTTGAATTCATACTCGAATTATGCTACTATTCATTCAACCTCCAATTGCTAACACACAACAATTCCATTAACCTCTTCGTTAAATATGGCTGCACAATGAAATTGGGTAACTAGATGTAGGGATTTTTCTTAGATGCAAATTATAGAAAAAATTCTGAGCATAACATGTTTGGTTTCGAACACGTTTCATTTTGAATGACATGCATTTGGACAGGTTAGCTGTTTAAGGCTTGGAACATAGGGAACTTAAAATACAACACGCACTAATGAGAAGAGAGGATATTTGACTAAATCGACTCAATTCTCTTCCAAAGTACGTCAATGGGAAAGAAAAGAGTACTCCGTGAAGTCCAGTACTCCATTTCTCCTCTTGCTTCCCATTTCTGGTTCAACATCTCCTAGCCTTCCGAGCTTTTGCTCCTACAAAAAGAAGGTATACACCTTCAGGTTTTTAATTTCATTTGCATGAAATTAATTCGATGATACCTCTAGGTATAAAGTATTAACCTTATGATATTAAAGTTGCATGAAATTAATTAGATTACTACTATAATTTCCACGCATATCACATCAAATCAAAGAGAATCAAGATGTGGACATCTTGCATGTATTGAATAAAATGCAATTGCCACGCATATCTAGTGTAAGAGGGTTGAGATTTGGATAAGTTGCATGATTTGAATGAAATTCGATTGCAACGCGTTTTTTTTATTTGAAAAGGAACATGCATTAATCTTGATAGAGGTGAATAGGTGTTTCTTTACATGACATGTGTCAGATGCAACATCACAGTTTGCAGAATAGCAGCAACATTTGCTAGAATTTTAACTCACTCAAGTTCATGTACATTGTTGAGAAGATATGATGAAGTTGATGTACCATATGCCCAGTATCCTGCAAAGGTAAGAGTGTGAATGACACAATCCCCGCATTGAATTGTATGGACAAGGACTTTAGCTTATTCTTTATACAGGGACATCTTACTGTAGCCTTCCAAAAACATTATTGTGGGTTAAAATTTTGTATCATCCTTTTAACAACACAACGAATTCTTCCCTCTTCACTGTCTTTTTCAAGAGAATTCCTATTCCCCACTCTTCACAAACGAATTTCGCATTTATATGTTGCTCGGCATAGAAGGGCCAGCTTATCATCAGCACAACCGCGATTATGCTTTGCAACGTGGAGTTCCACCTTCTATGAGTTAGAAATCCTCCCACATATGGATGGGACAATACCTTTATATCAAGTGCCGAGTCCACCAACATATCTCTATCCTTTGTTTCTTCCATGAATTTTATATGTAATGTGGAAGATTCACCCTGCACTATATCTTTCCGGACAACGCACAAAGTATTGGTTCCTGGAATCCAATCCCCATGCAAATTGTAGGAGTTGTTCATTAGACAAAGATGCAATGCCTCCCCAAAAAACATACATGACAGAGCATGGATTTCAAGTATCCAATCATTTAAGATAGCTACTTTCTTCATTCCACATACTCGATTCATCCGATGGTCCATCCATATATTTACAATAGAATGAATGAGAGAGAACCAGGGGACCAATTATGGCATATACACTGAAGTTAACAAAGAGTGCCTCGAAGACTGGGCCTTCCAGTGCTTCCAATGTGTTAACTATGAGGGTAGTTGCTGAGAATGTACCATGGCCTTGAATTATTCCAAATTGAAAACAAGGATCCGAAAAGTCTCTGGTGGGAAGGTCCCTTAACAGTTGTGGCGGCATTCTAGGGATGCAAGTTATGTTGGAATAATAATGTCGAATTACTAAATTTAGATTCTGTTAGGTTGAGATCCTATTTTCTAGGAGTTTGTTAAACGAATCTCACAACTATATATTTGTAACCTCTATTCATAATAAAGGAAGTCGTGTTCTGTTTTGCATTTTAATATTGTGTTCTATTTTGGTATCAGAGCCCATGTGAAGACTACTGGGCTGTGAGAGAAGTAAGCTGCCATCATTGATCTCCATTGAAGGAGTGCTGGGCGTGAACAGATCGCTTCCCAGTCAATCGTTGCCATCGCTGTAGAGGAGCTAGCTGCTGAGGAGAGAACTAGATCGCTGAGGAGTGAACCCATGCTATTTGCTATCTATAATCGCTGATTGCTGAAGGAGCTGCTGCGTGGACTGGAGAGCTAGATGAGAGTTGCTATTAGAAACATGTATGCATAAAGGGAGCTGTTGTGCTCCGTGTAAGAGAATCTACCCGCACACATTGTAGCGTTGGCCCATCATTAAAATCTCTGGAATCGTTGAACATATTATGCCATCTCTGGAATCGCTAAACATAGTATGCCATCTCTGTAATCGCCGAACAAGAAATAGATTTGTTTTTGAATCTGTACTTTGGTGTCTACATAATGGTTGAGGAAATTTATGATTTTCATTGCCACCGGTAAATGTTCAAAACTCTTATCCATAATAGCTATAAGATTTGGAAAAAGATCCAACAGTTGTGGAACCATTGAATGCGCGTGATTGAGGTAAAGGCGTTGAAAAGTGTGAAGGAAGGCAGGTGCAGAAATATTAGATTATCACGCCCCTCAACATTGGGGACCCGCGATAATTTAATGGAGCACTTCTGAAATCATTTGCTGGGTATTTTATCGCAGTCATGGACTATTCAGAGGTGCGATAGTTTTGTCTGTTCTTCTGCTGCAAATCGGTGTCATAGAGACACAACAAGAAGGGGCCGAATTCAGCATTTTCTATTTGCTATCTCAGTACCCGAGTCATACCGGTGCCATCCACTTTCAGGAGGTCACTGTATTTTTTTTTCAAATTGCCGGAGAAAAGAGGTATTTTTTCAAACAAAGGTATTTTTTATCGAATTAGTCTTTTAGCAACTATGACCAATTCCTTTCCCGAAAATTATCTGAACGAAGCTTCTAAGATTGACGGGGACAACTATCTTGACTGGAAATTCAAGATATTAACTATGCTTGAAGCACTGAATGTATAGACTATAGTAAAAGGAGATGAAACCAAGCCCACAGGTGTTACTCTTGCAGTCTGGGAGAAACGAGAAACAAAGGCAAAAGTATTGTTGCGGCTGTCTATCAATGAAAACATAATCCCGCACATCAGAGATTGTAAAACTTCCAAGGAGACATGGGACATCCTGAAAGGTTTGTATGAAACTACAAACTCCAATAGAATTTTGTTTCTGAAGACTAAGTTATTGTCCATAAAAATGACTGCAAATGAGAATATCATCAGCTATGTTTCCCGTATTAAGGATTTATGTGATCAGTTAAGTGCAATTGGTGATACTGTTTCAAATACTGACATGGTAAGTATTACCTTAAAGGGTTTGATCAGAGATTATCATGTCTTTATTTCAACTCTAGGAGGTAGAGCAATGCCACCTACATTTAATCAATTAACATGTATTCGTCTATAAGAAGAAGAAAGGATGAAAGTGTTTGAGATGGACTCTCAATATTTAGAAGTTGCATTAATGGCAAAAGGGAAACAACCATACAGGGGCAAGAAATGGGACATAAACATAACGGTCAAGTTTCATCCAAGAAACAGAGGTATGACTCACTCAAAATCTGATTCTCATGATAATAAAAATGATGGTTGTTTTTACTGTGGGAAACTTGGTCATCGTGCTAAAGATTGCTATAAAAGAAAAGCTAATGAATCCAAACAGAAGTTTAGAAAACATAATGGAAATTATGTGACATCTGTCACATCCACTAATGAAGGTTTTAAGAATTTAAAGTTGTTTATTTCAGAAGCAACATTGTCTGCAGAAACTGATGATTAAAATGCATGGTTCATAGATTCAAGTGCCTTAGCCCATATGTCTTGTGTCAAAGAGTGGTTTGATGAATATCATGAGAGAACAGATGAGACACACATATATCTAGGAGATAATAGATCTCATAAGATTCAAGGTTATGGAGTGATAAGTTTAAAATTACCTAATGGCCCAAAGAAACAGATTCATGATGTGTTGTATGTTCCAGGCATAAAAAATAATTTGATTTCTGTTTCCACAATAACGGATCAAAATCTAAATGTAGAATTTATGTAGTCTCACTGTCTTGTGAAGGATATACAGAATCATTATAATGTCATAGCCACATGGACAAGAATTGGAGGACTGTATAAGCTTGATGTCACAAATCCCACTCATCAAGCATTGATATCTACTACAATGACAACAGAAGAGCTATGGCATAGCAGGTATGGGCATCTTAATCAAAATGACTTAGTGCTACTTTAGAAGAAATTGATGGTTGAAGGGATTCTTGTTTTGAAACACGAGCATCTAGAATGTGAAGCTTGTGCACCAGGTAAACAACATAGGGAAGAATTTCCAATGCATAAAGAGAAGAAACAGAGAGAATTAATTGAATTAATACATGCTGATGTCTGTGGTCCCATGCAAACCTTATCACTTGGTGGTATGAGGTACTTTCTCATATTTGTTGATGACAAATCAAAATTTACTTGGATTTATTTTATAAGGAGAAAGAGTGATGTATTTGAATATTTTAAAGAATTCAAAACTATGGTGGAAAAGCAGACATGTAAATACATCAAGATACTCATATCTGATCAAGGTGGAGAATACACCTCAGGAGCCTTTGAAAGATACTACAAAAACAATGGGATCATTTAGCAATTCATAGTTCCTTCTACACCAAAGCAAAACGGTGTAACTGAAAGGAAGAACACGACATTAGTGGAATGTGCTCGCAGCATGTTAAAAGGTAAAAAGATCTCTAATGGTTTTTGGGCAGAAGCCATTAACACTGCTTTTTACTTAAAGAATAGAAGTCCAACTAAGATTCTAGATTCAAAAACGCCTTTTGAAGTTCTTTATGGCTATAAACTTGAAGTTTGTCATTTAAAAGTATTTGGTTCAAAGGAATTTGCTCATATTCTTAAAAATGAAAGAAGAAAATTGGATGCAAAATCTGTTAAGTGTACTTTTCTTGGTTATTATGATGATCATAAGGCATACAAATTGTTTGATCTCAATTCACATAAGCTCATAGCAAGCATAGATGTGATTTTTCATGAGACTACAGATGAAGAAGTAAGTAGGTATGATGTCTGGCATACTCCTTATGATAATGATGTTTAAGTGAAAATTGATATAGATAATGAACAGGAAAAGGAAAAGGAACAAGTACAACAACAAGGTGAAAGCCACATAAAGACTCCAACAACTCCCATGCCTCAGAAAAGAAGAGATGAAAGTGTAGAAAGTGGTGGATCACTGAGGAAGTCAACAATAACAATTCATATACCCTCCAGGTATAAAGACTATGCTTTGATGACACAAAAAATGAATGTTGTAGAACTTACTTCTTATTTACAAGCCAAAAATCATAAGGACTGGAATAATGCAATGAATGAAGAATATGAATCAATAATGAAGAATGACACTTGGGAATTTACTGAGCTGCCTGAAAACAAAGTTCTGACTCAGGATGTAAATGGTTGTATAAAACCAAGTTTAATGCAGATGGAAGTGTTGACAAATATAAGGGCAGATTAGTTGCAAAAGGGTATTCACAAGAGTAAGGAATTGATTATGAAGACACTTTTGCACCTATAGCTAAGTTAAATACAATTAGAGTCATGATTGCATTAGCTACAAAATACAATTGGAAAGTTCATTAGTTAGATGTTAAATCTGCATTTCTGAATGGTGATTTAAAAGAAGAAGTTTATTTGGTTCAGCCTGAAGCATTTATAAAGAAAGGGGAAGAAGATCTTGTCTGTAAACTCAAGAAAGCTTTATATGGTTTGAAACAAGCACCTAGATCTTGGTATATCAAGATTGATTCGTTCTTTTCCCAAAAAGGTTTTGTGAAAAGAAAAAATGATCCTAATTTGTATGTTAAAAAGGATGAAAATGGAATTGTTTCTTTAATATCATTATATGTTGATGATTTGATTATCACTGGTAGTGCCTCTCATTTGATTGAAGACATTAAGATTTAGTTAGCACATATATTTGAAATGAAGGACCTTGGTGAAATACATTATTTTTTAGGTCTGGAAATATGGAGAGAAGGCAGTAAAACAATTATCACTCAAAGCAAATACTCAAGGGAAATTCTAGAAAGATTCAATATGAGTTATAGCAAGGCAGTATCAACACCTTTGGAACAGAATGTTAAGTTATCTAGTCTTGATGAAACTAAAGAGTAAAATGGTGTTCTGTATCACCAGTTGGTGGGATGTTTAAACTATATTACCACTACTAGACCAAACATAGCATATTCTGTCAGCATTCCAAGTCAATTCATGGATAAATGTAATACCTCATTTTGACCCTTAGGATATATTTGGTTTTAATGTAAATATTGTATACATGTGATGTATGTTTTCCTAGCGTGGAGCTCAAGGCCAAGGCCCCGCTAGTGGAAGCTCGAATTTTATTTAAAGGCAAGTATTAGACATTATGTTTCTCATGTGTTATTTAGCAATGGAACATTGTAAAAATGATGTAAATAAACATCATGCAATAAAATACCAAAACTGGCTATGAAGGCAATGAATGAGAAGGGGCCATGTGTATCCACTAAGGAGTGGTGAGAGGGCTATGGGATTGAACCACAGGCTTCCATATGTCACCTTGAGAACCCATTTGACTTCCCTTACTGACATTTAATTCTGTTGTAAGGAAGTGGTTGAAGAAAAATTTCCATGGATTCAATGGAGCATGGGCAGCCCAGAAATTCGTATGACAGGGTATGGGATCTGTTTTGCTTGACCCACAAGTCACTCTACCTCTTGGGAATCCTTCCAATCTCATTCGCATTCCATTATTGATCACCCAGCATCAATTCTCATCACCCATGAATTCCCAGCAGAGAGAAAAACCAGAAATAACAACTTTGCAAGAACCCACGTTTTGAAGAGCCAAAAACGCCCAGATTTGGTATTGGATAGTAAAATCCAATGGGGGATCCATAGGTATGAACCTTGGGGCGAATTTGGGAGCATTAACTACCATGAAATCCATTCGAAAACCCAGTTTTGATAGCCCAAAAACCCAGTGACGGGATTGAGTTATTTGTTGCCAAAATGGTGAGAAATCCAAGTGTGGAGGTTTGAACAGAGGATGGGATTGCTTGAATTGAGCATGAGATGTCTGTATCTTTGTGGTTGAGCTCACGGGATTAGCATCCTCATAATTTCCTTATTGCATGCTTGATAAACCCAGTTGTTTGCTGGCTTAGCATGATTGTTTGAGTGAATCCATAGCTGTGAGTGAGCCTGTCTAATTCCTCCTTAGTGGATACACAACCCAGCTTGGGGGTGATCTCTCAACTGACAAAATATAGGATGGACAGAGATCTATGGTTGGATGGAACGTTGCTCTCACATAGCCACTTGTTTGGACATTTGCATTTCAAGATAAGTATTCTCTATGGATTAATTTATTTGCATTATGTGTTCAACAATGTGTTAATCCTGTATGTTAAATTACTCATGTTACTTGGATGAAATTATTATCTTAAGTTAGTTGGCATGATGCCTGTGCATAGCATGAGAATGGAATGGATTATTATATGACCGTTTCATCATTCTGCCTGGAAGAAATAGGCTGATGCATCTCCTTCTGCTTATATGTTATTATGGTTATTTCGTTGTGTTTATTAAATGAGTTGTATTAATTCTATATTCTGTAATGTCTTAATTATTGACTGTTGTTTATATGCTGAATGCATGATGAGACTATGTGCATCTATAGTGTTTAATTCTGCTGTGCTTGTTGAGTATGAATATGAATGCACAAGTTTTATTTAACCATGCATTTCTTAAAAGGAATTTTGATATGGGGCTGAGGTTGCCAATAAGCCCAGTAAGTTTGGTTCATGTTCTCTCCCCTGCATTGGGATGACGGGAGGGGATTTGATAGAGTGGTATCAGAGCCCAGCTTGCAGCATTGGGGCTGCTTGGGCCAGGCTCCGAGTTTACAGGCATGTAGCATGACGTTTTAGCACAGTATTGGGAAGTTGGAGGTGCCATTTTGATTGGAAAAAATGGCAGGATCAGATTTCTTATATATGGAAGAGGATCACACAAGTGCAGAGATCTCTCCAAGATCTTTCCAACGGTACCAAACTCGTCTCATTTGGCCAAGGGACGAAGGAGATACGGACCCCGCAAGTTGCAGGAAAACGCAGGTGTTTTCGCAGTTTCGGGATGTCAAGATACGGGATGCGGGATGCGGGATGCGGGTTGTGGGATGGTTACATCCCCGTGACTGCAGCTTGACCCCCCGAACCCGCAATTTCAGATTGCGGGATGTGGGATGCGGGATGTGGGTTAAAGGATAGTCACATCCCCGTGACCGCAACTCAACCCTCCGAACCCACAGTTTCAGGTTGCGGGTTGCGGGTTGCAATATGGTCACATCCCCGTGACCACAACCTGACCCTCCAAACCCATAGTTTCAGGTTTCGAGTTGTGGGTTACGGGACGGTTACATCCCCGTGACCGAAACTTGACTTTCTAAACCGTCGTCTTTCGGGTTGCGGCCTGCATGTGGTGGGATAGATAAAAAAAAACCAGTATAGAGCCCGAAATTAGAATTTTGGATAGCAAGAGCACGCAAGATCAGATTTTTATGGGGTCAGTGGCATTCTGAGGCCATCGACAGAGGCCATGAACGAGCTAGTGAAGATCTCGATCCCATTATTCTCCAATTGGGCATAAATTTGAGATTAATGGCTTTCACAAATTGGTGTCTTGACGCTTGACAGAAGGTCGGATTGGGCCGAAATTGATATGGAGCAGTCATGGAGCAGGCACGACATTAAGTTTGGAGTTTTGGAGCCGAAATCCAAAGGATGTGGAGTCGGGGTGTGCAAGAAGGCCGAAAAGCACTATTCCGGGCCACATTTTGAGAATTTTGAAAACCTTGCAGTGGTTGAAAGTGACACTAGAATTCGGATTCAAGAAATTTACTGAACTCGACATTTCATATTCTCAGTAAACTAGACATTTCATGTTAGACAAAGATTTTCCAGAAATGTACCGTTTGGGAAATAGCCATTTTTGGCCCAAAATTTGGAATTTTGGAAAAATGTGAAAAGTGGAAAGTAGTCAAATCCAGAATTTTATAGAAGATGAATGGTGCATTGGAATAGAGATCCGCGAGTTGCTGAGCGCTCCTTGTTATATGGACTAACTTCACCCAGTAGAAAAATTTTCGTGATACCTCACAGATTTTCTTCCACAGGTGGCTGAAGTTGGCATTCTGGACCAAAATGCAACTATGTAAAAATATGCAGAATTATTGGTAAAAGTTGTCATTTTTGAAGTGATGTAGTTCCCACACCCGATGTCGGAATGGAGCAAGTGGACAGGCATTGGAAATCTTATCCAGCAGAGATCAATGGTGCATAGGCAGAATGTAAAGGAGGTCATACACCATAAATAATTGGAGCATAAAAGTGCCAGTGGTTGTTTTGGCAAAATTATTGTCAATATGGGAAAATTCTAGAATTGCATGCTTGGAAGTAGCATGCCATGAAATCGAACCAGCTACGGTGTGGAAGAGGAAGTTCATGCAAATATGAGGGATCAGAAAGGGAGAATTCCTTAACCCCTGTCTTACTAACTGCATTTATATTTTATAAGCTTTATGTGCATAAAATTATGGCATGAGAATGTTGAAAATGCAAGAGATTAGATAAGTGGCATGAATATGCATTGATTGGCATATTAATAAACATTGCACAGTGCATGAGTATATGTTTTGCATGCATATGACATTACATATTGGTAGAAGTAGTGAGATTTTACATATGCAGCGAACCACTAATGGTAAATATTGTGGTTTATAATCACTATTGGTGATTGGTTCTGGTTGTAGGAACAAAGACAACAGAAGCATAGCTAAAGATGTTGATGATATTGCTACATATGGCCAACAAACCTTATGAAGAAAAGGCTAGGGCAGCAAATCCATGATCAAGAGATTGGTGGAAGAATGCTGCAATCTGCTGTAAGAAACCAACAAATCAGGTAACATCAAGTGATGTTAATGACAACCATGCAGGTAATGGTTATTGATGCATAATTGCATGAATGTTGAAAGAGGATTTGGTAAGATCCCTTCGACTATGTTTGAACTATGTTGATTTGGTTTTCATGTGGTATTGAGTGCTCGAATGAGAATGTCAACCTACCGAGTATGGTGAGGTGTGGGTAAGTGAAGGCAATGATCCTTACACCCTATACTTACTTAGAATCTCAATTCATTCATATGAAATTATATCATGCAATTTGAGTATGTTGATTGTGAGTTTAACAACCAAAGCAAGTGAGGATCGGTGGTCCTGATTATGGTAATGCATGTTATATGAGATAGTCATGATTAAGTCATAATATACTTGAATGCATAGTATTCATGAAACAATGCAAGGTGACATTGAGTGGATGTGTATTAAGAGATTTTATAAATCTTGTAGTTAAGCATTGAGTGAATGCATATGAAAAACTTGAGTAAATGTTGTGAATATGCATGCATGTGGGTAGCTACACCGGAAGGGATATATTGTGTGCATGCATGATTGTGATATATGTATATGTCTCATTACAATTGAGCAATAGATGAAATGATGAATTAATGATAATTCTAAGATCATTTCATGAGCTGCTATGAATGTAGGGGAAGAATTGCATGAAGGTAGTCATGATCGATGGACTGTCGGAATACTCTGTGGAGGGATAGAGTTGTATAAATGATATGGCTATGAATTAATGAGCATTTAAAAGCTTTAAGTTAATTGCATAAATGATGTGATTGTACCTTGCAATTTTAGTATGATAATGATTTACGTGAAGTAAATGAGTTGGTTATATTGATATGTTAACAGCTGGAAGTGTTTGAATTATGGAATGTTATAATTTTAGAAATGCTTTAGTGATTGTTGCAACAAATGAAATATTATATGCATGGAGACTTACAAAGTGTTGGTTGATTGAAGTTTCAGATTCCAGGTAGAAATGTCTTGCATATGGCGATGAGGATAAGACCATAGTAAAGACCAAACTCTACCATGTGCAAAAGCCAAAGGTTATGAGAAGGTTCTCATGGTAGAGAAATCTAAGCTCTGTTAGAAAGAAGAATTGTAAATCTCAGATTTGTAAATTTTAAAATTTGAAATTTTGCTTATAATTGCTAATGACTGTTTGGCTTATGAATAATTGTGTCAGGAGGACATGTGTAAGTGGATGTCCATGTATGGCAGCAAACATAAATCCATAATGGATAGAGTGATACCACTTGCAAGAGCCAAGCAATATGAGGATAACCTCATGGCTAAGAAAATCAATTTCTGTAGTAGACCGAATTGCAAATTCATATGGAATTTAATTATTAATGCCATTGATTGGTTATGGAACAATCAGAAGGACCCTATGGAATAAAGAAGGACCCTATGGAATAAAGTGAAGACATCCAATGCAGATAAGTATTTGGTTATCTTATAATTTCCTGCTTATGAATATACATGTGTATATGATTTGGTTATGATTTCCTATGAAAATAAACTAAACATGTGGATTAATTCAATGTTTGAGTGTAGGTATTATTGGAAGCATTGACTATGAAAGCATCTTAAGGATGCATGTGGACATGTGACTGTCCTAAAAGGGCTCAGCTGGTGCATAAATGAATGATGGTGCTATTGGACTTGTAGGGGTCCTAGAAGCCAAGGGAGTTGTAGACAAACCATGTGGAGGGACTCCATGGTTGAGAGGTATGAAATAGACCCTAGACATTAAGTGGCATAGCCAAGAAGGGCTGGTAAAGCATTCACATGGAAGTGAAAGAGGCTAGGAGCATGAAAACCACAATGGTGGTGTGGGTTCCATAATGGAACAAGACTAAGAGAAGAAAACTCTTACTGCTCTCTCTTTCCTTTTTCTTGATGCATTTATAAAAACAAAATATTGTTGAATGCATGTATGGCTGAAAGTGGAATGTGTTTATTTGCTTGAAATAAATTGTGAATGTTGAAGTTGTTAATTTAATGTGAATGGATGAACATGAAAGAATTCATGTGTATGTTGGAAAAGCATGGAAAGTGTGAAAATCTCATGAATAGAGCATGGGACCTCCATGTCAATTGGGGAAAAAAAATTGACTGATTTTTAATGTTTAGGTTATGCTTGGCCTAACAAGATTTGCAATGATGAATTTCACAGGTGGAAATTGAATCAATTGGTTGCAGCTGTACGAGTAAGTGCTGCTTGTGAGCAAAGTGAGAACCAGCCGCGCACAGTAACCATGGCAGTAGACCATAGGCTGTTGAAATTGGATGAAAGTCTTCTTCAAACAATTTACCAGAACCAAGAAAATCTTGGAGAGATGCTCAAGATACAAAAGAGGCAGAATGAGATGAACCACAAGGTTTTGCAAAACTCTATTGATCTGCAAAGAGAGGTAAAAAGCATTTTGAGAACAATTAGTAAGGGAAAAGCAAGTGTATCAATGATGAGGTATTCGTCTAATCGACCCATTAAGAAATGTTCCAGGCATGAAGACTCAAAGGAAATTGAGCAGGTAAAGATGAAGCAGGTAGTGAGATGTTGGAAATGTGGAGGACATCATTGCCTCCGCAACTACCCAACAAGGGAACCTCAAGAGGGTAGCATCCATAAAGTTTCCAGACTTGTGGATGAGATAAAAGATCGAAACCAACAGGAGAAGCTCGTGGAAGTCAAAGGACTTGGTTCTAAAAGTTCAAAGTAAAGGATAGAATGCAGGGCAGACCTGCAAAGAGTTTTTGAAATTTTGGACATGTGTAAATTGTATATGTATTCCTAAGTCTTGGAACACCGAGGACGGTGTTATTCTAAGGGGGAGGGGATTGTAATACCCCATTTTGACTCTTAGGATATATTAGCTTTTAATGTAAATATTGTATACATGTGATGTATGTTTTCCTAACGTGGAGCTCAAGGGTAAGGCCCCGCTAGTGGAAGCTCGAATTTTATTTAAAGGAAAGTATTAGACATTATGTTTCCTATGTGCTATTTAACCATGGAACATTGTAAAAATGATGTAAATAAACATCATGCAATAAAATACCAAAACTGGCTAAGGAGGCAACGAATGAGAAGGGGCCATCTGTATCCACTAGAGAGTGGTGAGGGGGTTGTGGGATTGAACCATAGGATGCCATATGTAGCCTTGAGAACCCATTTGACTTTCCTTGCTGACATTTAATTCTGTTGTAAGGAAGTGGTTGAAGAAAACAGTCCATGGCTTCAATGGAGCATGGGCAGCCCAGAAATTCGTATGGTAGCGTATGGGCTCTGTTTTGCTTGACCCACAAGTCACTCTACCTCTTGGGAATCCTTCCAATCTCATTCCCATTCTATTGTTGATCACCCAGCATCAATTCTCATCACCCACGAATTCCTAGCAGAGAGAAAAACTAGAAATCGCAACTTTGCAAGAACCCACATTTTGAAGAGCCAAAACACCCAATTTTGGTATTGGACAGTAAAATCCAATGGGAGATCCATAGGTATGAACCTTGGGGCGAATTTGGGAGCATTAGCTACCCTGAAATCCATTGCAAAACCCAGTTTTGATAGCCCAGAAACCCAGTGACGGGATTGAGTTATTTGTTGCCAAAATGGTGAGAAATCCAAGTGTGGAGGTTTGAACAGAGGATGGGATTGCTTGAATTGAGCTTGAGATGTCTGTATCTCTGTGGTTGAGATCACGGGCTTAGCAACCTCATCATTTCCTTATTGCATGCTTGATAAACCCAGTTGTTTGCTGGCTTAGCATGATCGTTTGAGTGAATCCATGGCTTTGAGTGAGCCTGTCTAGTTCCTCGTTAGTGGATACACAGCCCAACTCGGGGGTGATCTCTCAGCTAAAAGAATATAGACTGGACATAGATCTATGGTTGGGTGGAACGTTGCTCTCACGTAGCCAGTTGTTTGGACATTTGCATTTCAAGATAAGTATTCTCCGTGGATTAATTTATTTGCATTATGTGTTCAACAATGTGTTAATCTTGTATGTTAAATTACTCATGTTACTTGGATGAAATGATTATCTTAAGTTAGTTGGCATGATGCCTGTGCATAGCATGAGAATAGGATGGATTATTGTATGACCGTTTCATCATTCTGCCTAGAAGAAATAGGCTGATGCATCTCCTTCTACTTGTATGTTATTATGGTTATTTCGATGTGTTTATTAAATGAGTTGTGTTAATTCTATATTCTGTAATGTCTTAATTATTGACTGTTGTTTATATGCTAAATGCATGATGAAACTGTGTGCATCTATAGTGTTTAATTCCGCTGTGCTTGTTGAATATAAATATGAATGCACAAGTTTTATTTAACCATGCATTTCTTAAAAGGAATTTTGATATGGGGCTGAGATTGCCAATAAGCCCGGTAAGTTTGGTTCATGTTCTCTCCCCTGCATTGGGATGACGGAAGGGGATGTGACAATAAACCACTGGAAATCCACTAGATAGCTGCAAAGAAAGTCCTTCGATATCTGAAAGTAACTGTTAATTTTGGTATTATGTATACTGATAATTGTGATGTTGAGTTGACAGGTTACTCTGATTCAGATTGGGTTGGAAATCTTGATGACAGGAAATCAACCTCAGGATATGCATTCAACATAGGTACAGGGGTCGTATCATGGAGCAGTAAGAAACAACCAACTATTTCTTTATCATCAACAGAAGCTTAATACAAATCTCTATGCAATGCTACTTGTGAAGTTAAGGAGAATTCTTGAAGACATTGGCAACAAGCAAATGAAGCCAATTGTTCTCAAAAGTAACAATCAAAGCTCTATTAAATTGGCATACAATCCAATTTATCATGCCAGAACCAAGCATATTGAAATTCAACACCATTTTGTAAGAGAAAAGATACAAGGGAAGGAAATTGACTTGACATACTATAATACCTCTAAGAATGTGGCTGACATCTTTACCAAGCCTCTTGGGAAGATGAGTTCTGAAGAATGTAGGAAATAGTTAGGTGTGGTAGAGAATCCATTTATCCATGAGGGAGAATCCATTTATCCATGAGGGAGATCTTGTAAAGGGGGAGTGTTGGAATAATAATGTCGAACTACTAAATTTAGATTCTGTTAGGTTGAGATCCTATTTTCTAGGAGTTTGTTAAACGACTCTCACAACTATATATTTGTAACCTCTATTCATAATAAAGGAAGTCGTGTTTTGTTCTGCATTTTAATATTGTGTTCTATTTAGTTAGTCTCACTTCATCAAAATATTCATGGGTGAGGCAGCTTTCATTTGAATATGTGAATTGTATACAATTCTTTTTAGCTACCTGTTGTAGAAAGCAAGCAATTACATTTTGAAAAAAACAAAGTGTGAGTAGATAATGTGATATGTATATTTTATGTTCCTATATATATTACATCTATGATCAATAAATTGTCTTTGTCAAATTGTAGATAATGTACCCTTATTTTTTGTTGAATTCTCCCAAATTAATGGCCTGCATTTGCAAGTTTTTTTCAATGGCGATCTTGCCAGAATTTGAATCGTTTGAAACATTTCCAATGTTCACAGTCCATGTATTTTCCAGTTTTGATTATGGTAAGTAGCTGGATAAGTGAACATGGATATCAAACTCCAGATAAGGGTTAATGAGTGTAAGCAATATCATTTAGATGTGATGGTATGCTTTTTAATAAAGCTAGCGAGTCTTTCCGTATGGATTCAATATTTTTTTAGGACAAAGAGAGCATTGTAAATACACATGGATTCAAGAATAGTTTGAAGCTAAATTTCAATTGTAAAAAAGAACAGGAAACACTCGTTGACCAATATTAACAATGCCCTTCATTAAATAGTCAAATGGTTTAACCAATAACCCATAATGCATATACGGCTGAGACAAATTTTAAACCCTCATGAAATAGCCCAAATACAACTCAGACAAAGTTTTAAAATGCACTCTCTAATTTGAAATACTACTCTTCAGTTTGTGGAATAAATTTTAAACCCTCATGAAATAGCCCATATACAACTCATACAAAGTTTTAAAATGCAATCTCTAATTTGAGATAGTAATTTTCAGTTTGTGGAATATTTGTGAAATATTTTTGTATAGCATGGTCCTTTTTGCTTTTGATAATGTGTCAACTTTCCTTTTAAATTTCTTCTAAAAAATTCTTCTATCAAGGTGGCCTTGTATGATATTATACATCTCAAGCATCCAATGAAAGTATGCATGTGCCTTAATCTATTTATAATGTTAACCCAATGCTCGTCAATGTTCTGGACAAAAATTATTCAAATACTTCATTATTCAAGATCCATAGCATTGAATTTAATCTAAATACCATACAAAATCAACAAATAAAACACTAAAAGTTCATTTTCATTTGTTTACAAGAAGTTGGCCCAAGCTAATATTATAATGAATAGTGCGATAAAATAAGGATTTCTTGTTTTGAATATAGAATCAACTTTATTTAATATCTTTTGAACATAGAATTTGATCAAACCTGAATTCGTGCAAACCATTCTCAACTATGTGAGATGTCAAAAAAATTGGAATCTTAAATGAGTATGAGAATTTTAAACTCTTACCAGATCGACAATAGAAAATAAAATAAATCTAGATTAACTAATAAACATATTAAATCAAACATATTCTAAGATTGTTTATTTGATAATTATTACTTCACTCCTACTCTATAAATAATCACTTGATAATTATCCCAATATTTGAAATGAATAAATATAAGAACCCCACCCGTCGTATAGCAGTAATTATTCTAGGCTGGCCTTACCTTTTTGCCAGCAGAGGAAGCCTTCAACTTTAAACCTTTTGACATTCAACGATGCTATGTGCATGCTTTAAATATGGATGCCTTCAGGAAAGCAGTGAATGAACAGGTTCTTTTAATGGCCTAATTTTAAGAACATCTCTTAAAAAATATTAAAACCAGTCCAGAAGCATATTGCTTTGATCATTCTCCCTATAAAGAAGAGATTGACCGGAAAATTTAGCAACCTAATGACCCGTAGAGTATAGAAAATTAAGCAGAATTCAGCAAAACTTTATTAGACATATGATTCAAGTGACAAATATTTACAGAAAAGTCCAAAGCTTTGAGAAGATATTAGAATTCAAACAAATTGATGGAACTATAAATTATTTCAATATTCTAACGATAGTATATGTTTAAACTAGTGATCGCTTTAGAAACTGAATACTCTGTGGCTATTGGTTTGGCCATTTGTGCATATGATTGTTGTTCTCCCTGGGTTGTTGTTCTCCCTGAGTTCTCTACATCCAAACTCCTACAAGAAGAAAATGTTGTAAATAAATTATGGGTGTTTCAGAACATACATGATATAAATAACAAAAGCATAGAATGAGGGTAGTGAAACTTAAACCTGGTAGAAAACAGTTCGGATAAAGTCCTGAATATCCAAGAATCTGGTCAAAGTAGCATTACGTTTCATGTTTGTTCAAAGCTCCTCTGAAGTGGGTTCATGGTCGAGCTAAGCATTGACATAGCACACTCGGATATGGATACATTGAATATAGGCATGTCACACAGAGATGCATGTAGACAAAATGTGGTGAAAAGCTATTAAGATAGGCATGTCCCATGTCACAAACAGATGCATGAAAATGAAAGAAAATGAAAGGTGGAGATTGAAGCATGACAATGGTCCATCAAAACTCACAAAATTACATATCACCATACTACCAACATATTGTACCTTCCATTTTACCTTATCTGTATACCATACCACCATAATACTAGAGTGTCTCCAAAAGAGGCCAAATAAGGTTTTCAAACATACCGATTTCTATAGTCCTGCTGCTTGGCAGGCTGACAGGGACTAATAAGATTAAAAATTAATATATGTTATGGATAGCATAAATAGTCTTGTGAAAAACAAAATAAATAATGAATCTAGTCACAAATCAATGCAATTGTAATATTATGGTGATGACGAGTTTAGTCACTAGTTCATTTCTCCTTTAGAATGCAGTCCATGTCAATGCATCATTCTTCTATGCAACCATTCACTCAACATAATATTGAGAATTATCTAGGGTATAAATCTTCAATATCAATACAATTTAATCTTGGTTTATACAAAATAAGAAGATAAATTTTAATCAAGCAATTCCCACAAAAGGAAAAGAGGTTTGCAAAATTAAGGTGTTGTGTGAATTGTTTGAATTTCTTCATCGAGATAATCAAGATAGTGGTTATGGAGATGGGGATATATAGTTTATTATGTTGTAAAAATTGCAAGGCAGTAGAATCTTCAATGTAGTGGAATCAGTTTGAGTCACCAAGTAGTGGAATTAGTTTGAGTCTTGGTGAATACCACTGACATCAGTTTCAATAATATTGAAAATTGTCACTATCTAATATCCTGGAGGTAATTTCATCATAATAATAGTAATAAAAAGAACCCCCTAAAAGCACAAAAAAAACAGAAAGCAAAGTATAATGGAAATGCAACGAACGACATAATCTTTATTGGTTGTATAGAAGAATCTTTGAAATCCATTGTTCAAACCTCACAATATAAATGACTTAGTATGTAATGGTTTAATGTAAGTATTTAGCATTGTGTGATTAGAATGGTATTAAGATTTTGGACTTGTATTGAGATACATAATCAAGTTATCCTTGATTTAATGTTTAACATTTTTTTGTTTTTACAAGTAGGTATTGGTGTAGGAAGAGAAATTGTAGGAAATTGAGGTAGCTTCCAAAATATCTATGTACTAATCTTATGTTTTTATAGAATTACAAAAGTGATTATACCTTTCAAATTATAAGGTCATGAGTTAGTGCAAGGTGTGGTCTTAACATAATCAAATGATATTTTTTCTTTGCATTGTAGATATTTCTTTGTTTTAGTGCATGGTATAATGTATTTAAAAATGGATAAAATAAAAAAACATTATAGCAAAAACAATAGACATGTATATTAGGATTTTGATACCAATCAAGTCAAAATAAATTAATCATAGTAAGCAACAATAATTTTTAAAAAATTATATATTTGAAATCTACATTCACTAATCTATATGTGTATTTAATTTCATGGATGAAAGATTTCTTCTTTTAATTTAAAAATAACGTCAAAAATGCAAAATTACAGTTATTGAGAATCATTATGAAAAATGATGTTTTTGATAAAATCTGGCTACCTCAAAAATATTCATGTTCTTGTAGTCAAAATGGAATCCCTATCTTCAATCCCTGAGATCCATTTCATCACGAAGGAACCGTGAGTAGGAACAATGTATTGTGGTAAAGGAATAAGGTTGAGTGACTATCACTTGTGTGCAAAGAGGATTCAAAGAGGAGATCAAAATAATCGTGTAGGGTCTTAAGCATATGTTGTTCAAGATAGAACGAAAATTGATCATGGAGCAAGAGGAGATATAAAATGGAATCCCACATGATGGTAACAACTAGTGATATTGCAAATGAATACACCTTCTAGATCAGGTTGAGAACACTTCTCCATAAGGGTATGTGGCTACAAAAAGTAATTAGCATATAAAATATTTAAATAAAAAATGTTGAGAATATTTGTGCACCTTTGGTTAGGGCTAGTGTTGACTTTGTCCAAGAGGATGCTTTTATATTTACTATAAGAGGCATTTTCCAATGAAGTAAGTAATGAATTATAGGTTTCCTTCATTTTCTCTATTATTATTATGTTAACCAAGTAATCAATTCTAATCTTCCTTCATTTTCTCTTGTATTAACTTTTGTTTTATAATTTTGTTGGTTAATAAAAGTAAATTTAGTTTTGTCCTAATTATTATATTTACATATCAATTTGGTAATATAATTGATATTAGACTATATATAGGTCCTCTTTCCTCTAATATAAGTTTTTGAACCTCCCACCCAATCAATTTGTTGTTTCTATGCTTCTCCATTGAGCTAGGGTTTGCAATTTTCTCTATAAAGAGGAAAGGCTAAGGCTAAATCCATGTCCATGGCATCATTCACTCATCTAGTCATTCAGTAGAGTGAATATTCTAGTTTATCATGTCATTGACGATCCTTAGTTTTTATACCTCATTTCCTTTCAGATCATATTCTTGCCAATGCATTGCCAAAGAAATCATGGGTCCTCATATTTTAACTTGATGTGATTTTCCCTCTCATGTTCAGTGCAACTGGGAAATTCTATTGCTCATTTTATTTATGTAATCCTTAGCTTCCACAGTTTTCAACATCAATCCCATTGTTGCATCCCTCCTTCTCTTCATACTTTTGCTTGGCAACGGATGTCGGGCTCTACTTGCTCTAATATCAGGTTGTTTGGGGAAGTTGCACATCTCCACTATATGCCTTATATTTGCATGTCACCGTTTGTCAAGATCTAAGGTTTTTTTGAGCAAGAGATTATTCCATCAAACATGCTGCAAAGGCTTCTGAACTCGGCTAATTAGTGATGCAACACTTTCTTTCTTGCAACTATCCTTCATAACTAGATGGTTTTCCTTTTTTAAGGTTCCACTATAAATTTGGCTAGATTTTTTACTGATGTAGAAGATGAAGTATGGATTGTATCATTTACTATGCTTAATGGTATATTGTAAGGTGCGTTATGTTCCAAATAATATTTAGGCTTCGCCTTCCTATACAACAACCTCTTCTTTAATGCATTTCTTGACACCATGCCTGATACTATGATCAGGATGGGTAGGAGGATCTCTTGTCCAATGTTTTGTGAAGGTATGCCTTGTCGTAGTGAAATTTTTAGGGATTTCAAACATTGGACGCGGAGTTCAAGTGAACTTTTCAAAATTGATATCTACACAATAAGAAAATCCGTGTTTTAGCACCACAATTTAGCGCAAATTCCATTTTGTGGTGTTAAGGTGGTGGTATTATCAACAGTTACAATTTTATGGTGTTATAGTGATGGTATTAGCACTAATTACATTTTGTGGTGTTAAAGTGGTGGTATTAGCACCACTTATATTTTGTGGTGTTAAGATGGTGTTAATGTTTGTTATTATTATTGGAAATGAAGTTTGCACTCATCCATGTTAATATATATGCCATGTTGGCAAGTACCATAAAGTGGTGCTAAACTCTTATTTACTTAGAAAACCAGATAAAATATCATAACATTGAAAAAAATTAACTAATAACTTAGAAAACCATATATTTTAGAGAATCAACAAGCACTGAAGTTGGTTACTTTATTTTTCAAAACTCTGCATTTCAAGATAAAAGAATTTCAAGCAATAGAGCAACAAATCACATATCTTGGAGATATAAGGAAAGTCTATGTAGGAGATATGTCATATTTATGAAATGTTGTAAGTTAAAGCTGGTCACAGTGAGACCCAATATATGGACATGTAGAAATAGGATTTAATTATGAGGATTTGCATTGAGGATTTGGTGGTTTTCGGCGACTCGATGATGGTTGTAAGGGAAGCTAGGAATATGATGAAGAATCGCAAGAACCAAGCCACCAAGATGCATCACCTCCTCAAATGCATTGTCAAGGAATACAAAGTTGTCAACTTCCTACACGTGCTAAGAACAAATAACCAGCAAGCGAACACTATGGAAAACATGGCAGTTGGAATCAACTGTGGAGTTTTAGTTTGCGATCAAAGGGCCTATTGGAAAAACTGGGTTCCTTAATTTTGTTCTTCTTTCTTATGGTGTTGAGACAACTAATTTTTTCTAGAGATAAGAGGATGTTCATCTCCTTGTAATGGAGTGCTCACAACTTCCTAGTCCTTAAAATTTCAACTATGAATTTGATTTGCTGCAAGGCAATGGATAAATCCAAGGTCATCTTCATAACTTTGAACCTCCACCACACCATTACCTATGAAAGGGGGAAGCTCGCATGAATGAGACACATGGTCTCCGTGCATAAATTCAATGCGGAGTTTTGTCGACGCATAAGCGTATTTAATGTTGGGAGTGGGTGTATTAACTTCTATTTTGCGAGCCTAGTCCGGAGGAATTCACGAGAGAGTAGAGCAGAGGTTTCAAGCGCTGAGATGGGCGACTCTGTGCAACCTTCCTTCATTATGACCCCGTCCTCGTCTCAGTTTCTGCGTTGTAGGAAGCCACTGACAAACCTTGGGGGAATTGAAAGTCTGGATACCCTAAAGGTGCTATCTACGAGGGATGACTGCCAGGATCTGGCTTACGAAGGTTCAGTTAGTGCTCTACCTGCTCTCCATGATTCTTGTAAGTCTAAGTTTTTGGGTTTGGAAAAGAATTTTCTCTTTTCTTCAGTTAGAGGAGATGGTGGAAGAGATGGCTCTGCGCAAAAAATATATGAAGGATAGTCTTTCAGACGAGGTCAAAAAATATATGAAGGATATGGAGAATCGGATTCGTCTATTTCGTGCGGAAAACTTCGAATTCAAGAGGGCTATCTCTCATCTTTATTCTCTTGCTCAAGCTACGCACTCTGAGGTCTGAAATTGCAGCAGTAAGATTAATGGGAAGGTAGCCAGCCTGGCTGAAAACATTGATAAGATTTGTCCCAACTCTGTCAATTTGGATGCTAAAATCACTGCTGTTCATAGAAGTGACATGAATGTGGAAGCAAAAATTGACAACATGAGAGCTGAAATCAGGCAAAGCACCCTGGATATGCAAGAAGGAAAAGGAGGAACGATGGAAGGAAATGAAGGGAGTCAAGTTGATAGTCTCCACAAGTAAAACGAGCCTCATTGCCAGTGTTTTCTCTTCAGCTCTGGTTTCGGTTTTTTTTTTCCTGGTATTTTAGGAGCAATTTTGGCTTTCTCTAAGTTATATCAGAAGTATAGTTTAGGAGCTTTTTTGGCCTTGCAATTAGCAGAAGCAGTCCAAATACCTCTTTCAAGAGTACGACATGTTACTCTTTATCTGTAATGTTTTGCTTTTGTACTTTCCTTCTAGGGCATTTTGTAAGGAGATACAATCTCCATAGAATAGCCAAGTATCATGATAAGTATAGACTGGTAAAATATGATCAAGGAGTCATGGTCGTACTCCTCCTCTGGGAACAGTCTATTTTTAAAGCTATGTAATCTATGTTTTTCATTTTATATAAAAGATCCTTATCCATTTTCGTAAAAAAAAAAAAAAATTAACAAATTGATAATAATATTAGAAAATAAAGTAAAGGAAAGAGGGAAAAATATAGGAATGAAGAGGAATGCACAACTCTAGGACTTACAATTATTTATTGGAATGAGAATTTTGTGTTTAACCCTTCCAATGACATATATAGCTACTAATATTAGGTGAAAACTTTATGAGAAACACTAATTGCTAGTCCATTTATAAGGCTTGTCTAAATTTCCCTAAATAGGAGATGATCAATTGAATTTTTAATATTCCTTTGTTGCAAAATTGTTATCTCTTCTTTATCATTAGTCTCATCCACCCCATGTTTTAGACTATATAATTGTTTGATGGATTAATCTTCAATATTGACATTATGTTCAAAATTATTTATGATGGGATAAGTTATCTATTTCCTATTCTTTTTCTATGATTTTTTCTTTACACTGTAAAACTTAATAACAAAAATCTTCTTAATTTTTCTACCTTAATGTCAAAGCATTTAGTTATGATTTTAAATCAACACTTAACAAGGAACTTTCTAAATACTTTTCTATATTATTATCAATGAAGAACATGTTATATCTTTCTTTCTCAATGTTGTCATGTAGTCTTTAACCAATTCTTCAATATTGTTATCTTATAATCCCAATATCTTTGAATTCTGAGAAACATATATTGGATTCTGAGAAACATTTAATTTAATGGAAGATTATCCTTCATTTTTTCAATAAGTGTTAGTATTTTGACTTTTTCAATCAACATTATATATATGTATATATATATATAAAGCATACAATTCATGTAATAAAATTTTCATCATATAGAAAAACATTGGTGGTTGAAACTCAAACAAAATAAACATTTGAATAAATAAAAATTAAATAAAATATTTTTAATGAGAATTTAATTCCCCCAAAATATAAAATATTTCTCTCTTTTTATATAAACATAAAACTCATGTAACAAATTTGTTATTAAACATAAAATTTATATAGATATAAGGACCCCATTGAGAGCATGGCTATGACTAGGTACCTGATGTACAAGCATAACAAAAATAACATGGAAAATGAGAGACTTCCTAAAATTATTTTAAATTCAAGTCAAAACCAATTACGCCTCAAGCAGAGTTGGTGTAAAGATACGATTGCTTGGTTAGACCATTGGGGCATTAATGAAAATGAGGCTTTGCAGAATATCGATAATGTCAAAAATATGATTAGAATTATCTCTCGATAGTAATTGGTTCAAAGAATAAAATGAATATAGCCAAGATTAGAACAAATTCTCATGAGCTCCATAGTGAAACAGGGCGTTGGTCTATTCCCAAAACTTCGTGGGAGGAAAGGGTTTTCCATCTTTGTGAGTCTATGAGCATTGATGATGAAAATCACTTTCTCTTAGAGTGTCCTACTTACACCCACATATTAGATATGAGTTTCATAGTATTTGCTACAATACAAACCTTTCTAAAAATCAGTAAATGTTAATCATCATCATCATAAAAAATAAATTTGTTATTTAACATATAATTTATATAAAAATTACTCATATAAAATTTTGTTGATTAAAACTTTAAAAAAAATTAATCAAACAAAAATTATTAAATAAATAAAACTTAAATTAAATATTTTTAATGAAAACTTGGTAATATATGTTTTAATTTGCCTTATTAAAGTGAACATTAACATATTTGTTTTATTTTGTATCTTTTAAATGTTATATAATGTCACTTAAACATAGAATTATATATTATATTTAAAAAATACATTAAACATGAAATTATATATATAAACTTTTTTTTTCAAGAAGAAAAAAAATCTATATATTTTTCTATTATGAAAATAAAAAAATACTCCATATATAAATTCAAAATAAATAGAATCCAAGATTCTGTCTTACCTCCATCACCAAATTCATTAATATAACATAAACTTAAACCTTTTATATTAAAAAAATAACTCCAATAAATTTAACACATATTTTATAATATAATATATTTTATAATAAAAAATATTATATTTTCTTTTAAATGTTACGTCATATGTCAATATCATATTAAACATGAAATTACACATTATATTTTAAAAACACTTTAAACATGAAATTCCACATTATATTTAACAAATATATGTGAAGATTAAAATCAATTTTTAACTTTCATTATAATATTTAAACAAGCGCTGCATGCGGCAATGTCTGTGACATGGCATGGAAACAGAGGTTGCACATGCCGAAGTGGAGATTTTCTATAGCGGGAGGATTCTAGTTCCGATGTCTTGATTCTTGTTCAAAGCTGTAAGGAGTCGTAGTGTAGAAAGACGTGTTACCAATCATCAAGATCATGAAAAAATAAATCTTCTCCAAACTACTTGGGAAGGAAGAACCATGGCCCTAATCAGCCAAAAAGGTAGTTTATATTAAAAGAAAAAAAATGTTGCTATATACTTGTCACAATAGCTACTTGTGAGTGTTGTGATGCCTCTTCTTGAGATGGACTTGAATTCATATCAAAACCACTAATGGGATAATTTACCATTCCAACCACTAATAGGGTGCATCTATTGTTGCCTCATGGTACCATCATAGCTGCTTCAAAGAACTTCAAACTGCTAGTTAAAGTCACAAGATTAGAGATGACTATAGGTGCACCCTGTAAAAATACTACCTGCTGCAAGATACATAGGTCCTCAAATCCCTTTATCTCTCATTCGGAGTCTTCTCTTTTAATGGTGATTTAACCCCATGAGTACTGTGCCAAGAATGGTGGTCGCTCTCCTTTAAGTATAATTTGAAATGCTACAAGAAGTAAGGATGGCTCGATGAGCAGGTGACAAAATTTACACTTGGACAACCATGCAAAATGGGGTAACATAGTGGATGATAGAGGCATGGTAGCCCTTGGTGGGTTATGTGCGTTGGTCAATTCTTAGAAGTGTATAATAGCTACCAGAAAACCAATACATTCACAATTGCCCACATCTTCGTGGCAGTGGATCTAAGGAACAATCTAGTGGAGGAAATAGTTTTGCAAAAACAAGACATGAACACATTCAGGCATTAGAATACATAGGCATCCCATTCAGATGCACTAGATGCCATGCCTATGGTCATCTGGCCAGCAAGTTTGCACTGAAACTTCATAGAAAATGTGGTTTTGCAAAACCTTAGAATCCCTAAAGTAAAACGGGAAGGTGCCTAAATGGGCTAAGGAAGGGCATTAACACATTGACAAAAGAAGGCATACACTTATAAGATGCACTCAAGTTATGGGCATTTCAGAGTATAATGCAATGCAAAATCTTTTAATAAATGTTTTGAAACAAGCAAATGATATATTCCTAGAATGTGGCTACATATTGTGTCTATCCTGCATACATAACAATGTCTTTTGTGAACCTAGGAAAATGCACATAATCACAACCAAGATAACATCTTCTACTAGATCTTGTAAACAAAGATTCAACTTAAAACTCTAGCATTATATTGTAATTACTAAACTTCAATTCAAATTAAAACAAGCTATCAGACTAGCAATATATCTTTATCAGAATAGGTTCATCATGTGAAAACTATGGAATGAACAGAACTCCAATTCCAGGAAAATGCACACAATCAGAACTAGACCAACATTCTATACTATATCTGTTAAGAAAATCAAATCAAGATCAATATACAAGAAAAGTGCTTAGGAAATGGATTCACCTATAAAGGAATCTTGCTCAATAAATAAATGTTACCAACACATTAGTTACTTGAACACAATGGTCATCAAAGTGCTCAAATAAACAAGTCTCTTATCACATGAATACTTAAGAGTATGCAGTTTATATAATGCACACAATCACAACTAGAGCAGGATTCTATACTAGATCCGTCAACCAAGCAAACAAATAAAAACCAGGTGATAATACTAGGTGATGAGTCATTGGAATCCTGATCATAAGGGATGGAGTTGAATCTCAAAAACCCTTTTTCTGTCAAAGGTCCAAAATCCAAAGTTTTCATAAGAAAGAAAGCATACTTGTAGATGGACTTGGTCAATTGTGGGACTACAAATGAGTCATATCCCAAAACCAAACATTCAAAATTTTTTTTTTTTTAATTTTATATCCAATTCGATATGGAAGATGAGATTCTCACATAATTCTTTGAAATTTATTTTCAATAATATATATCCATCATATAAAACAGTGACATAATATATATTCCAGATATACCAACGCACATATTGAAGAAGAAAAAAGCAAAATTTAATACTTATCCATTCACAAACAAAGTAAAACTATCTTACTTTTGTAACACATTCCACAACATTTTACATCAGCACTGTTGTGATCTGTCACTGATGCCTTCACTTAAAAATGGAACATCACCATATGGAATTCATAGGTTCCTAAAATCCCATGACATTGAAATATAACATTTACATGTAATATGATAAGATGTTGCAAAAGTCCATTTGACTAATGGAGATAGTCAAAGAGAAGTGGAACAACATTCGAATGTAATGCTCTTCAAATATGAATAAGACTTCCAGTTGCTGGAAAGATTGTTGAGAGGAACTGAGTTAGAAGAAAAGAATACAGCCAAGGAGGTAAGAAGATGTTCACACATGCCTAGTAGTGAAGATGTGGTTATAGCAAATGAGAAAGTTGAGGTAAATTTTAATTTACAATTTAATTCTAAAAACAAGAGCATAGGAAGAGATGATGAACGTAAGGCTGCAATAAAGGAATGGGAATCTATGTTATTTTCTAAAAATGAAGACAAAAGACAACAAGTGCAAGCAGGAGAGAATGAGATGAGGACAAGTGAGGTAATCTTGTCTCATAAAAATGATATCATATTCTATTTTCAGCAAGAGTATTGCCTTGAATGATAGTCAGGACGATTATGAGGATAAGCAGCAAATTTTAAAGGATGAACATAATATTATCTTCGAAGACAACAACAATGAAGTCAGAGTGTAAGGTTCTAAAAGGGACAACAGTTGGCCTGTTGAAATGCAACAAGGAAGAGAACATTCTAATGTCTTAAACATCTATGGAGAGATGTATGCAGAAGTAGAATGGAATATGAGTTATGATACTCTTACACATGAAGAAGAGCAGATTCAATCACAAATGGTCAACATTTGTAAATAGGAAGATGATCTGGATAGAGAAATATATGAACTAAGGAATCTGATGATAAAAGTGACAAAGAAGAAACATATTGACAAAAATAGGATAGCTAGAAACATGACACAGTTGACTGAACAAATGTACATCAACAATGCAAATGGGAGACCACAAAACAAGGTGTGGAAACCTGGAAGAATAGACGCTGGAAGGTGTGGAAACCTACAACACAAGTGCATTTGCTTAGAATGCTGGATTTTAAAGCAAAAAGAAGGCTTAGAAGGAATCTGTTGTTGAGCGCTGGCACATGCTAGTTGCGCAAGCATCTATCCTCTACATTATTCAGTTACAATGAGAAACATGAAATACCTGATTTATTTAAGGAAAATATAACTCCAAGCCATGGAATTCAAGAAAATTCAATGAAAATTGAACAAGCAAATTCAACAAACCAATACAATATTTCAGGAACTTTAATATGAAGTCCAATAAGAAAATTCAACGAACCAATACAAGATTTCAGCAACTTTAATATGAATTCCATCTATCTTCTAGCTTAGCAGTTAATGCATGAGATAACAGATAGCAATACGGCATGAAAGACTTTGAAATATCTATCACCATGTGTAGTAGCAATACACACACACACACACACACACACACACACATATATATATACGCACACACATATATATATATATATGTGTGTGTGTGTGTGTGTATATATGTGTGTGTATAATATGTGTGTGTGTGTATATATATATATATATATATATATATATATATATATATATACACACACACACATATTATACACACACATATATACACACACACACACACACATATATATATATATGTGTGTGCGTATATATGTGTGTGTGTGTGTGTGTGTGTGTGTGTGTGTATATGTGTATGTATGTATGTATTTATATGTCAGATGAAATGTATAGGAAAAAGGTTTGAGCACACTGGAGGAATTGTACAAGTGTTGTTACTGTAAGACCCATATAAAGTTGCTTCTATACATTTTATAAAATTCCGAATTTAAAGTTTGCAAAATCTAGACAAGCATAGTGTATGAAGAGTTAACTAGTTATAGCCAAAATAACAAAAAAACTGTTTTGCAGGCTAACACTATGTGATAGTAATTTGTGTTATGGTGTTGTATGCATCGAGCATGAAAACACCTTGCACAGAGAGTCTTCGAAGATGAAAAACTGTTGATGAAATGCTATTTCTGTATTGCTCTTTTGTAGTCAATACAACTGCTAGGAAACATTGTTGCAGTTGTGGAAATTTCATTGTGCAGTTGAACACTCCATCTTTTGTTTCAATTGTGCATTCTAGACAATGTTAAGGTCTGAACGGTATGTTTTGTTTGCAGATTATGCAATCTGTCAAGTTGTCAGGAATCTTTTTGTTGCAATTGGTGCATATTTTGTGAAATGGCGGCGTGAAAGCATTTTTAGCTTTCAATGTTCCATGTACCTGCATGTTACAGGTAGTCAATACTAATATATTTACAAATCTGGAAAACTATAGCATTTTTATGACAACATTCTAGCAATTTTCAACAAGAACATGAGCAAAGACACCAACACATGAATGCGTTCATCTATAACAATCCAATATAACAATATTATGATCTAGTGGGAGCACAATACTATAAGAATCTTATAACCTTACAATCAGATGGACCTATAAAAAAATGATATCCAAGCACTTGAAAAATTAAAGTCAAAAGCACTATAATTGTAACTGTGAGCATAAGCAGTTGACCTGATACAGATGCAAGAATCAACATTTTTTTTATTCAGAAGCTGGAGTTTGAACACATAAATCATTGAACTGTGAAATTCTCTATAGCTAGCAGCATATTTGACTATGAATATTTATTGTATGTAGCTACCAGGGAAATCAATCCATGCCTTTGATGCAGCATAACACCTTTACACACAACAACTAAGGAAAATATAGGCTATGCAACTTTGAGAACAACAGTGTTGGTTCAAGTACAACAAATTGTATTTTACAAAAAGGAGACAAGAAACAATGAAGGCTATAGGAGACAAGAGTTACAATGTACACTTCTATCAATTTTCATTTAGGAATGTAGTTGATTTTTTTTCTCCAAATAAAACAAAGGCAATCGAGATGATATTTTTAGAACTGATATCTAAGCACCAAGCCATTGAATAATATATCTATACTCTTGGCAAGAAATTGCAAATTGTTAAATCAGAGCTATAACAACTAAGCAATACATGCATAATGAAGCTACGATGTCATTGGCATCACAACTTCAATGTTGAAAATAGAGAAACTTCCAATAGACCCAAAAATAGTTGCATAGAAACATCTAGAAACATTTATATTATGAATTATGTATTTTAATTTGTACACAAAAGCTACCTCTTTAAGTCGATTGCAAGAAAAACTTAAACAATAAGGGCATTTGAAGCAAAATTATCTTTTACTGAGAACACGAAGCATGAATGAAATTAAACCTTTTCTATCTGCCTCTCTTAGATCACAACTAACAAATCAATCAAATAATTCTAATAGAAAAGTACAAAACGACAGTTTATGTAATCATAAAAATGGAAGCTTCATAATGGCTATATTGATTTGTTGATGCTCTTGGGATATGGAAGGAGAAAATCAATATATACATAGGAAACTTGGATCAGATCAAACCATACCAATGGACCAAAACTAAAAATCCTTAGGCTCTATTTGGCATGAAACCTACGCATCTATTTGGATTGTTGCAAAAGAAATAAAAAAAATACAAGTGGAAAATATCTGTAGCATTGAGATCTTCAAGAAACTATGGGTTGCAACATGTGCCAAAGAACAAGAAAATGTGATCCTAATGGAACAAATTCTTTATTTCAATATCTTAAACTGGGCACCAACAAAACAGATTCTTGAGTTCGATACGGAATTGGACGCTGGTCTGCAATGACTTGTTCTGTTGCCACTGTTTTCCTTTAGTTACGAAAACCACCAATAGATGGAAAGTACTATGAAATGGATCGTGGATTGTGCATGGAAGGCATATTGTAAATTATTTGGAATAGATGCAGTTCTACATTGAACTAGATCAATTCCTAGGCATGATTTTGAAAAATAGACTAAGCCTATGCAGCCAAAAGAGAAGACACGGAGACTTGATGTTTCCCATTTCCTATAGACAAAGCAGCTGGACTCAATTTTGCTGGGTCAATAATAAGCTATTTGTTTAATGCACAAGTTACTATTGAGTTTTTTTTTTAAATTTCAAAGCATATGATTTTGACATATAGAACCGATAAAAATTTTGCAAATTTTCTTTTCAATTGCAAATTCAAATTTGATATGATGTAAATGCGAGGAGCTCAATGTAAAATTTCCTATGCAGCAGGAGGAAGTTGAATTGTGAACCTATCCAATATAAGCGAGGGCAATATTCATTTTTTTTTGTATAAAATTCCAAAATTCATTTATGTTCAAGGTTTCTAGATCATAAATATCAAAATGCATTTCCAGAACAATCAACTATTCAAGGGAAATTGCAATGAAGGGAGTCCGCACTTTCCTTTGTCTTTGATTGCACTAGAGTTGGCAAGTGTGCAAACCTGTTGCACCATTTCTTACGATGTTCTTAAACAGGTACATGGGTGGTATTTCTGATATCAATTCTTGTTGATCTTAAAGAAAAGGTCTCTATAGCTATCAGGCAGCTGCAACTACAACATAATAAAATTTATTGTTTGTTAGTAAAACCATTGAAACAGGAAAATGCATTTTCCAATTGCTAGCTGCTGCAATAGAAGTTGACAGTAACTAGTAGATCAAATGAAATCAAACCTTTGCAGTGTCCTGTATCATTTCTCCATCTTTGACACAAAGCTCATAGTTCTTGTTTTCTTGTTCACATGCAATAACGAGCTCTGCAAAAGAACCAATAGAGAAATCATTTGTCGACATTGACAAAGCATGTATTGTTGTATCTGGTGCCAGTTTACGTTGCTGACAAACCTGAGGAATTGCTTCCACAGCAGTCTGTTGATGCAGAAGAATACAGTGTTTTGCATCTGCTCTATCATAGAGTCCCTTGTTTCTAGTTATGAAATTTCAAATTCGCACACTACTTCCGGGTGAGAAATACTTCATGAAACGTGAGATAAGGGTATTGTTCATGTTGACTGTGACTATCAATTGACCATCTCTGTCGACAAGATCAGCATGTGCTAACTCAAATTTGTTTGGGGAGCTTGAATTCTTGTTGCATGCTGGTCCGTACAAGGAAACCACGTTGCCTTCAAATACATTCGAATGTGTTGACAAAGACAGTTCCATTATAGTGCATGCTGTGGTTGGCATTTGGTTTGCTTTGGAACAAGTGGAAATATTGGAAATTATGTTCAGATTCTTGTTTTTTAGAGATAGAGGGAAAAAGAATTGATTCATGTGAGAAAACTAGAAAACCACTTCTGCATAGTGAGTTCAAAGTGGTCTCACCTTTTTGAGCTATCACCGGGAGGCAACTTGGGCATTCTAACTTCAGGATTGCTTGAGGTACCGGTTTTTGTAGCCATCTTGTAGCTGGCAATTTTTTGCAGTGGCTACAGATGCAGTTTTTTTTTAGTCTAGTTTTTGTGCATGGAACGATTGAAATTGCTTGAGGAATCAAATGCATTTTTTTTCAGCAGTAAACATTTGCAACATCAGACTGTAAATATTTTGAGGGGGATAGAAAGACAAATAGCATAATGATCTGTCCAATAGGCTTCAAAAATCTATAATTTGACTTGGTGAGATGGCAAGGTTGTCCATAAATGGTCAAGCAAGGAGCCATAAGTTGTTGTTGCTTGTGTTGTATTTAAAGAAAAATTATTGCTATGCATAAAACACAGAAATGCATCTTGCTTGTTGCATAATTGCAGCATGTCAATGTTAAAGTCACCATCAAGGACGATATATTCATTTTGATAATTGTTTTCTATGATATAAAGAACAAGTGAATATAGTTGTTCAATTGGTGTTTGCGGTGCAATATAGACATTTGCTAGAGTTACAGTAGTGTTGTTAACTGGAAACCATGAGATTATTGCTTCAACAAAGTCTGTTGCATAGGTGAGTTTTTTCTGAATAACTATTTGTTTTCTATAGCATGTGATTAGACCATGGACATTGTATATAGATTGACAGGAATACTTTTCTTCAAGGAGAGAATTGGTTGGAAGTGATTGTATATGTGTTTCTTGCAAGCATAGTGTATCAGCTTTCATTATGTCATAGTCATTGACAATATTTTCAATATGTAGCGAAAGACTTCTTGTGTTCAATGAGCATAGATGCAGGTGGTCTTTGTTTTCAAATGACAGAAATCCATATTGGAATTGCAGGGCTGCCTCTTTCTGGAGCCTGTCTATTTCCATGGAAACTTTATATGAGAGACAGAAATTCTTCTGTTGTAATTTGTTTACGAGGTATAAATGGTCCATGTCTTTAACACATGACAATGCAGTATATACCAGTCCATGTTGGGTGATACCTTTTGGATCAAATGCCAATTTTCTATTGTAAGTCCTTGCGATCTATGAATGGTTTATGCGCACGGCAATCGGATTGGGAATTGTTTTCAGAGTATATTTCTTTTATCTGTGGATGTCATTTGCCCAGTTATTCATGTGATAGGTGTCCATGTACAGGGAGTTCTTGATGCAAAGTGATTTTTCATTTTTTCTCTTTGCATTGCACCCGTTGACAGCAGGATAAATTCAATCCAGACTATGTCAATTCCATTTGACGTAAAGCCTTTGAAAATTCCTTCTGCACCGTTTACAATCCCATCATCTATTTCAAATTTCCCCCCAACCAGTTCAACAAGCATATTTTGTTTCAAGACAATTTCAAATGGCAAGTCCATTTGGCCATTTTGATACAAGTTGAACTCTATCGTGTCTATTTCCTTGTCGATTGATTGCAATGTACATGCTTTTGTTTGGGAAATTGCCAACATCTTTTTGTTTTGTTCATCAACATCCTTCTTTCTATAAAAAAGGAAGGGGAATGTTGGGTCATTTAGCGGTTCTCTATAGCAATGGCTATTTAAGAATTCAATGTCAACGTCTATTTGCAAGTTCATTATGATTCTATTCAAGATTGAAATGAAGGTTGGGTCTTCATGTCTCATAACTTGCCTGAGATGAAAGCATCTAATGTTATGTTTCCAGAAGCTATAAGGAGATGGATGTGAGACAACATTCATTTGTTTAAATACCCAAGAATCTTTGACAAGTTGGACTTGACACAAGTCTCCGCAGAAAATAATGTCCAATTTTCCAAATGGAGAATTGGGAGTATGCATAATTTCACGTAATCTTTTGTCAATGCTTCAGAGCATTCGAGCACCAATTAAAGACACTTCGTCTATCAGAACAAGTCGTAGCTATTCAATGTCCTTGGACAATAGGTCCAATGAGTTGCAACTTAGTGGAAGCATGTTTGTCAATGTCAAAGGCAAGCGAAGTGTTGAATGCACTGTCACACCATCAGCATTTTGTGCAGCTCTTCCAGTAAATGCAAGTATAATGCCTTTTTTTTTAAGAGGATCACTACAAAGGTCCATGTTGTGGAAGTGCAGAAGCCCATGGTAAACTGCTTTTGCAACAAATGTTTTGCATGTGCCAGTGGAGCCAGTCATGAACAAATGAATCGGTGTGGTTGGGTTGGCTTTCTTTCTCATTATGATTTCTTTTACTATTGCTTGTTGTTTTTTATTAAGTTTTTTCCTAATGGAAAAGTAGGCTTCTTTGTTAATGTTATGGGGAGGTTTCATAGTTTCAAATGCATTTCTAGAACCAGCTACATATTTCTTGGAGAATGTTTTGTGCGGCAAATTGTTTTTAATGTCGTATCTATTAGACAAAGAAAGGGCAATTTGCTTTTCACAAAATATTTCTCTAATAAAAATTTGTTCGTTTTTTGAGTCAATTGTCTTGGCGACTACGTCCATGTCACCCCAAGAATTTTTTGGTTTAGCTATGAAATTTTGTTCAATTTGTTCTATGGATAGCCTATGTGGCGGGTATGCTTCTGTCCATGTTTCTATAGTTTTTTTTAGAACATTTTCATTTTTCCGAAAGGGTAAAAACAACATCATTTTTTCTCTATAGAAGTTCTTTGGGTCTTTGTGCTCATTGTATCGAACATAGCGTATGATTTCATTTTGCTTTCTTTTTCTAAGGCATGAGTTATTGCATGTGTAACAAGAGGCAAACTCAGCCAATGTAATATGTTCAAGGTCTAAAGTTCTTGCAATATATTTTTCAATAAGCGATGGGCATAGAATGTTTTCTGAGTCATCTGGGTCTTGGGCCAAAAGCTTGGGTTTTTTCAAGACATAGGTTCTTTTTTCAACTAGCCCTGTATTAATAAATATAGTTTTCCTAGAACTTGTGTATAAAGGCAACGAAAGCACAATTTAAATAGCTTGTCGAATGGACATTTGTTGCATGTTCAAGAGCGCATTTCCAAGTTTGCGGATTGTTTCAATGTTGCCATCATTATCAAGAAGACATTGTTCCTTTATTTTTTTCAAAGAAGTTGTCATTGTGCGATCCATTTTTGTAATATAAGAGCTACAGTAAGTTGCTATAGCATAAGCATCAAGGATGAATTGTGCATCTGTATTTGCATTCCAAAGGGATGGGATTTGCTTGGAGAATGCATTGATCCAGACATCAGATGGGTGTCTTTTTAAAAGCAAAGTAGGCCGTTGCAACACTGAACGAATAAGGACTAGGTATCCATCCCTTGTTATGTTGAATTCTAAAAGGAACATATCAAAGGTCACAGTACTTGGAAAAGTCTTTTGTTCTAGAACCAGGAATAGCTCCTTTGCTTTGCGAATTGTTTTCTCATCTGCATTTTCTATAGGTTGCAAAATGGTAGTTTTTTCAATTGGAGGAAAGGGAAAGTTGAATCTATAGCTAGAATATCGATGTTTTTTGCAACTCTTTGTATGATGATGTGTTTGAATCTTGGCCAATTCTTTAGAAAGAAGCAAAGAGTCCGAGGCGAGGTATCTATCGACAAATGCTGTGACATTTGTATCAGATGTCTGGCCATATACAGGGACATTTTTTGTTCATAGAAAAGCATGGTCATGCTCATTGCCTCTACTTTGGAATTCATTGATGAAAAAGTAGTCTATCACTAGTCCAAACAATTCATTGTTTCCTAAAATCAAAGATCGCATTGCCGACATCCTATGCCTATAATAATGACTACAAATCACCGGATTCTCTTTTATCAATGTTTCTATTGTTCAAGCAGTGTCTTCTCTGCCAATGTTGGAAGAAATCCTATCTTCAACCTTTTTTAATGCATTGCAAAGAGGAAGCCAAATATGTTCAGCACTAGTGAAAGTGACAAAGAAAGTGGGCGGGCCAAGTTGTCGAATCATTGCGAAGACATATTTTTTTATATGTTCAAAGTAATCAAGATATGTACGTATGCTTTTTAAACATTGGTAAGCAATTGGTGAATTTAATACTTTTTGAAGGTTTGCTTTATATTTTACGTCGTTTGCAACTAGAAGTTTTCCTTCTAGTTCTTCTTTTCGTATTGAAATCCATGCAGAACCTCTGATTTGTTGAATCAGAACATGCACTGCTTTGAAAAAGGTGTTTTTATTGTGTCTTGCAAAGTCTCCTGACACATGTTGCAATTCCCAATGAGACGTTCGTTGGTAGGTAAATCGATTTATGATATCTTCTCACCGACTGTATCCAAAGAACAATGAAGGGAAGTTCAGTTCTTCAGAAAACTTGTCTTGGAAGATGCCCAATGGTTGTAATCCCTCAGAAGGTGGAATTTGTATGATCTGGTTTGCCAGGTCCTCTATTTGGTGGGATTTCCCATAGCCGTGAACCATTGTTTCATTGGAAAGTTCTAGTTCTATTTCATCGTCACTAAATTCATCTGTGTCTATATGTATCGAGGACTGGTTGATTAGCCCACTGTTTCTTTGGAAAATTTTCCCCCACCCATGGTCAATAGTAATGTTCTCATATTTGTAGAGTGGAGTATTGCAAAGGTCATTTAATGCAGTCATAACAACACAGGGGCGAACATTTCCAGAAAAACAAGCACTCTTGTATTCTAGTTTTCTTTTCAAAATCACTGCAACTATTTCTGAATCTTCGAAGCTTCTAGGCAAAGATTTTTGTATCCTATTCAAGTTTGCAGGAACATTAATAATTTTTCTCGTGAGTGCAATTTGTGCTCTTTTGTATCCCAATGGTATTATTTGAGCAAAGGCTAACCTTGGTGACACCAGTATTTCTTCCAGCGGCGTTAGAACTGTGATAGAATCTAGTTTTTTATTGCGACAAATTTGTGAAGGAACTGCAAATATAGGTATCTTTTCATTATGAAGGTTGTTCTTGCAATTTTTGCAAATGTCCTGATCTATGCCAATTGTCTTCGAGCCGTTATCCATGCACAAGGTTGCATAGTTTTGCATTGTGTTCTTGTCAACTTTGTCCATTTTCTTTTCGAATTGCAATGTCTCATAGACAATGCAGGCATGCGTCAGTGTATCTTGAATATTATCCAAATAAGCTTTTATTGTTGTGCGAGGTTTTGGATATTTTTTCGTCCTAGCTGAGAGAACATGTTTATGTGTTCTTATTCTTTTCTTAAGATTGCGCAATGTTTCCTTTTTAGCTACGTTGTTTTTTTCAAAGGCTCTTGTTGTTTTTTGTGAAATTGCTATTAAGACATGCTCTAATGCAGAGACATGTTCTTTTGCAATGTTGGAGGTGTTTTGTTGCATTGTGCTAGTTGCATTGCAAATTTCCTTTGCTTGCGTACATCTATCTATGTCTACAATGTCGTTGGATTGAATCAAATTGGTCTGTTGTTCTTTAATCAGTGGCCAAAAGTGCACATGTGAATTTTCGCTAGTAAAATGCATTAGAAACATTGTATTCAAAGAGACATTGGATGGTTGGAATTTTTGTGAAAATGTATTTGTTTGCATGCTCCAAATGGCTATGTTGATATTGGAAAATTCACTTATCCACTGCAATGCAAATGCATTGCCTTCTATTCTGCCTTCTCTATGCAACATTGAAAGGTTTACGACAAAGGCTTTTGGATTGCCAATACATTGCTCTTGCATGATGCTTGTATGATGTAGATGTTTTCTGAAGCAACCAATCGCTCTAATATCATTTGCATTGTAACAATTGCAAAATGTTTGTGCAATTGCTTTTTATAAAGAAAGGACATCAAAATTCAGCACCATGTTGCAAATTGACTTGAACAGTGAGTCATGGAAGTCAATGAAAACCATGTCCATTTGGAGAAGTTGTTGTTTGGCCAATTCATGTCGGATTGATGCCATGTTCACTTGTACATGTTGACCATTCATTGTAAATGTGCATACGGGTCGTGCCATTTGCATATGCAAAGCACTGTTGCTTGTTCTATATGACAACAATGGCTCAACATGTCCAACAAATGCCACCTGGTCATAGAATAAAATATCAAGTCCATGCATAGCACAACTGCCTTTGAAATTCAAATATCTTTGTTGTTTTTCAAATGACCAAACTAAGATCGAGAGATCCAACCATCTTGAAAACCATTTGATACAGAAAACATCACCCCATAGACCAATCTCCGAAGAAGTCTGCACACTTGAAGCAAAAAGAGCCATTCGATGAAGATATACATTTGAATCATGCACACCATGCAAGGTTTTCAAAAAGCCACTACTTAATTCTGTTTCCAATGAAAGCAATGCTTCTGGATATCTTTGACTTAAACATGCTCTAAAATGATGTACTATGCCTTCTCCAATTTCATTGGATGAATATCGGAAATGCAATAGAACTGCAAGTGCATCAAACAGACAATCACCTGGCCAATAGCAAAAATATTTTAACCGGAAAAGTCCATATCTAGCCAATGCAGTATCAATTGTCTGCACACAAGGACCATCGATTCCAAAAGCACATGCTCTATCGATCCAGATTCCATTGTGACAGTTTCCAATATGCATGTCCATTTTAGCAATTAGGAAATGTGTCTAAAGAACAACACACATGGAAGACAACATATATTGCATGTGTTTCATACAGCCGCAAATGATTGGTGCAATATGCAAAAGGATCTCCTTCGACCTGGAAACATGAATATGTCAAACCAAGAAGAAGCAATTGGAAAAATATCTATGTTTCTAGGAAAAATATGCCACAATTTGCTCAATAGATGATGAACACGAAACATTGTTCATAGATAGGACTTTTTGAGTTTGCTCATTTGAAAATAACATTTTTTTTTATTTAGAAGTTACATGAATAGCAAAGTACTTGATTACTAGAAAACTATATCAGTAGTTTGTTTATATAAAGAACAAATGCACATTCCAATATTCACATTTCCATCTAGTCCCTATGCACTGGATGGGAAAATAGAAAATTGATGAAAAAGGAAACTTCGAGAATGCAACTTAGACAAATTGCATTATTCAAGGGATTCTTTTACAAAAGAAACAATGGCGAGCAAACTTAAAATGGATTCTTGTGCGTTGGGAAATCCTTTACCTTTTCCAAAATAAGTATAATGCCAATACATTTAGTAGGCATAAGGCTTCCTCTAGCTTCTTTGGGCATAGCGATAGAATACGCATAAGCCTTCCAAGACTTCTATAAATATGCAGATAATATTGTACAATCGAAAATAAGAATAAAGATGGACGGCCTATAGGAACTTTTGAAATCTCAGACACCCCTTGCCAAAATGGGTCAGAAGCCACCTATCCCTTCCCGATGCACCCCAACACAATGAAAATGGAGTGTTGTCATTGGACTGGTACATTGATCAAAGAAAGGTAGCGCTGAACATCTACTATACCTCCCATCCAACCACACAGGGAAAGTAATGTCTATTAAGGGCTCTTTCTACTTTGAAGAAGCTAAAGCCTCAGCTAGCGAAGGATAAATGCATTTTTTTTGCCGAGCCTATTTTCCACAGCCCTAAAGGCCCTATGGAAATTTGAATTATGAAGCTTTGTTTCTAAGAGATGCATATAGAATAGCAAGCAAACAACCTATTGCATATTCAAGAAGTGTCCGGTGCAACATTTGCATATGCCCACCTAGTGTTTGTTGAAAATGATATCACAATGATGACAAGGCATTGAAGAAATCTAGGATTGTAAGCATATGCTCTCATGAAGTATCTAGACACGGGAACAGAACCAGAAGTACAACCACTGAGCATAAAATGTTCGAGTTTTTTCTACATCGTGCAATTTTTAAATGCCAATACATATTGAAAACATGCAAGAAAACCCCCCCTAAATTTTTAGATGCCATAGATACCAAAAGGGTTGAATACCCTATCATCACAATCCCCCAATATGCTCCATCCATCCACCAAGCAAAATCATATCATATACTAGGACAAGTACTAGAGCATCTTGACAATGTTGAAAATTTGTTTAGTATGTCAACATAGGAGAGATAAAGAAATGATGGATATGATAGTCACTATGCAAAGGAGGCATAGAAGATTCCTTTTCAAAATCAGGCCATGTGGTGACTTAAAAGTCAAGCTCTCTAGATTTGGTCAGGAGGCTAGAACACATGCTACTTTGAAAACATTTACTGAGTATAGGCAGAGAGAAATAAAAATTACAGGAAAAAGAGTTTATAAAAGGATAATAAAGATAAACATGTCTATTATCTTTCTATTTCTAAATTCAAATTCTTGCAAAAGATGTTTTTTTTTTCCAATAATTTGCATTTTAAAAAAATTATCAACCAAATATATTTATATCTTTATAGAAAAGGAAAAAAATTCTATGTTTCAAAAGTGTTAAAAAAAACATAAAAACATCTTAGAAAATAAAATAATTAAAATATATATGTAATTGTAAACATCAATGCAAAATGAAATCTTATTTGTTTGCACATTAAAATTGAAACTAAGTTGTGTAGAAGTTGAAAGCAATCCAACAAGCATAAAGGCAATAAACAGTTTTCTTTTTCATTCAATTGTATTTTGCACACTAAATGTATACTTGTATTTTTCAGATTAAGATAACCAGAAAACGTTATTTTCATTCAATTGTATTTTTCAGATTAAGTAAATGCACAATTGCATTTTTAGCATTAAGAAAATGAGTGCAAGCAACCACAACCTAAATTAGGCTTTTTGTTTGAAATGGACTTGAATAAATATGATTCAATTCTCAACTAATAAACTTTTCCTTGAAAAGTATTTTTTCCAACCACTCTACGATAAATAATATAGCACAGCATCCTATGTTAACACTTTTATAGATAAATTCATCAATTTGAAGATTGCAAGGCCATCATCAGCGAGCTCTTCCAAATGTCAGAAAGCCACAGAGTGATTTAACAATCTGGGAAATGAGGCTATCAAGCCTCTAAAATCATCTAGGCAGTAATATGCTTAAGATCCCCACCACAGATAGATTGCAGGCAGAAACAAGCACCAAGGACAATAGACTTGGACAACTACTGGAGGAGGTTGAGAGGCAAAGGTGGCCTATCAAAGTCAAAGCCAACATTACTAGGAATCTTTGTAGTGTGAAAATAATACATGTTTGTAGAGCTCCAGCAATGCCAAATGAATTATTGCAACCTTAGTTCTGAAGACATTTGAGAACTAGTTTCACAAGGCCTTGTACATCCCCCTAAGAGGTTGGGATCTACATAGCATTGCTTAGTTTGGAAAATAATTATGTAGTGATGTACTATTGACCATAAGTTGTTGAATTCCTCAGCAAAGCTACTAAATTGTCCACTCAATTATACCAACAATTTCTTAACGTTAAAGTGGTAACTACAAATGTCTTATGGGTTCCAACATAGCAGGTACTGCTTGTTGTGTTGCAGGTCTGATAAATAAACATGGGAATAGAAACAAACATTAATGGAAAACCTAAGCTTGGATATCTAGTGTAGTATTTTTATTTGTAGTATAGAAACTGAGATGCATGAAAATTAGACAATGCACATCTTATTGGGGATTTTTTCATACTTTTCCAATGCATTCAAACTGCTTATTTAAAATTTAAGTACTCAGTGGTGTAGTAAAGTTTTGGTTGTATGGTTAAAGCCCAAAATATTGTAGCATTGAAAATGAGATGCATGAAAATTAGACAATATACATCATATTGGGTATTTTTTCATACTTTTTCAATGCATTCAAACTGTTTATTTAAAATTTAGGTACTCAGTGGTGTAGTAAAGTTTTGGTTGTATGGTTAAAGCCCAAAATATTGTCTAGATTCCAATTTGTGTTTGTTGAAGAGTACAAAGCTCTCTGGCCTTCAAGTAATTTCATCTTCTATTAAGATTTCAAGACTATGTTTTAAGTAATTAGCGAGCAAATCAAATCCCATTTCACCTCAATGGTGCCTTTATTTTTGGAAAATAATACAACAGAGAAAATTTCTTGCAAAATAACTATCAACACACATGAACAATGAATTATTATAGTCACATATGGAATCACTAGTGGCTAGGATGTCTTATATGCCTGAAAAATACCATGTAAATGGTTTGTGGATGGCTTGAAACTGTATATAAAAGTTACACTTTAGGAATGTAGTCTCTACATAGTACAGACTACAATAGTTTGACCTGAATATGCAGCAAGCAATTTATATGGCATCAAAAGTAGAGAACTCGAAAGAAGGAACAAATTGTTAAAAAAATAGCATTTTCATTCACAATTTTTTTGCCTATTTTTTCTAACCAAAGTTGTACACCTGGCATGATACCATGCCAAATCTCTAGACATTTTACAACCTTTTGTTAAACAAAAAGGAAAGGAGGCATTTCCGTCAATGCGAAATGCCTAAGCTATTAATTATAGTCTAGGAAACCTGGACAAAGGCATCATCGGAATAGGTTAACATGTTTTCAAATCCCAACACAAGTTTTGGATAAAAAGCATTATCAATCAGGAAATCGAGGACACAACCACTTACATGCAATGCATGAAAATTCAATTTGCTTGAGCCTTACACTACAGACTCTATCTGTCGACAACAACCAGGTTGCTCACCTGCTACGATACTATGCCAAAGCTCTAGAGATTATGTACAGTTTTGTTAAACAACACGAAAGGATATATTTCCATCTGTCCAAAATTCCCAAGCCATTAATTACAATATAGGGCACCTATGTGATAGCTACATGTGTTTTTTATTAAATAAATTAAGAAACATGGCCATCCTTTGCAGATAAAAAGACCATACCTAAAAATTAGGGTAGAAAACAAGTATAGGGAATGGAACAAATAACGTGGAATGGAAGGCCCAACATTTCTAGGAGACAAAAACCACAGTGGTGAAAACTATCTGCCCAAGTCATTAGTAAACATATATTGGTCAACACAAGCCATCATCAAACAAAAACTTTAAAGATTGAACATACAAGTAAATATTGTACGACTGCACGTTAGGATTTCAAAATGTGCCCAGCATTATATTGTCAAGCTTACTTGATTGCTTTTTTTACAATTGTTTTTTGTTAAGGAATTTTTATGGGAATCACTAGATTTTTTTCTTAGAATGGCCTAGAGCTATATCAGCTGCGGGTCTAGGAAGCAATCAATTGGAAAACATCCATTGTATAAGTTTGTTTCTAAAATGGATCTGTGATGGGTATGTATAGTGGATATGTTTTTTTCTGAACTTCGTAATTTTGTGAAGTATGATGCCCTTCGGTATCAAAAACCATTGCTATAAATTCTAGGGAAAAAAGCCAAATCCAAATTCAAAAAGATAAATCAGTTGGCTGAGTATTAAATCATACGATAGGCATAACAATGTATGGTTGTTAGCATAGCAGAAGCCTCTATGCAAAGGAAAAAAAGGTCACTAAATTTGTTCATAATTGCCAAACATACACCGCACACACTGCATCAATGAATACGTTTTTTTGTGAACCTTGTAGTTTTGTGAAGTATGATGCCCTTCGATATCAAAAACCATCGGTATAGAGTCTAATGCAAAATCCAAATCTAAGTTCAGAAAGATAGATCAGCAGGCTGAGCATTAAATCCTACAATAGGCATAACAAGCTACGGCAACCAGCATAGTAGAAGCCTCTATGCCCAAGCACTCCACAATAATGTGAAGATTGCAAGGCCATGATGAACGAGCGCTTCCAAATGTCAAAAAGCTGCGCAATGAGCTAACAATATGGGAAATGAGGCTATCAAGCCTTTAAACTCTTCTGAGCAGTAAAATGCATAAGAGCCCTACTAGAAACATTAACGACACATAAAGGCAAGTGTAAGGTAAAGATTGGGCTCAATTGGGATGACATTTAACTACTAGCCATTCGCAGCAAGTAATTAATCCCATCGAAAAAATAATAAAAATTATCCAACAAAGAAAATGGCCTGTTATGTCAATATAACTACTAAATCAGTAGTAACAACAACAACAAAATTTCACCCATAAAAGGGGATTTTCATGCCTGGTAAGATCCACGTTGGTCCAGAAGGATTCATCAACGAAGTCCCTAAATTCGTCCTTGTCTTTCAGTCGAGATGCCACGGCTATGGAGGAAGTTTAAATTACACGCCTAATGGATTTTCCCTTGGTGTAAGCCCTCAAAATATCAAGAGAACCATTAACGACGGCTCGGATAAAACCAGTCTGATACAAATTGTTGTGCAGGTAAAGCACAAAAGCGATTCAAAACAACAATAGCAAACATACTGAAAAAAACAAAGCAAATTTATGTGGTAAAACCCTAATCAGGGGACATCCACAGGGCCAAGAAACCAGTGTCTTATTACTCAATAGTGAAGATTACAGATACCCAACAGTGAATCTACGTGGTAAAACCCTAATCAGGGGAACATCCCACAGGGAAAAGAAATTAGTGTCTTATTACTCAATAGTGAAGATTACATATACCCAACAGTGGGCTTACAATCCACTTTGCACCGTGCTTGCCTCTACAAGCTTACATATATACCACAGCTTCACAATTACTTAAAATTAAATTGCAAGTGACAATAAAGGACATGGCAAGAACGTGGCTGAAGGAAAAACTGGCTAATTGACTGAAGTAACGAAAGGCTAGATTAAAATGTGCAAGAAGGTTAAATCATTGAATCGGTCCTTTTTTATAGTGGATGCCACAATGCATATTCAGGTATCAAGCAATTTTAGCTCTAGGATAGAAACCTTATTAGTGAAAACTTACCCGAGTAGCAATGTCTTCGCTAGAACACTGTTCGCTAGTCCCCTTTGCTTTCTAGGAAACCTCACCCTGTAATGTCCAAAAAAAAATAGCAAAAATTTCAAAACTTTTCCTGCCTGCAATATTTGTTAATTTACAGTAAAAGACTTGTACATTAAGTCTAGAATTGTTAAAACATCCATTCTAGCATGAAACAAATGTAATCTTAATACTTCTGTTTTACATGATCAAATCTGTGTGTAAGTTTAGTATTTGCGGAAGCGATGTGGAAAATAAATGAGATCATGTTTTTATTGCGGTTGTAAATGTTGGTTCAAAAGGTAGAATATAACAGTATTTACTATTTGAGAAAATATGTAATTTTAATTATAAATGTATAATGACACCTTCAGGTGATGAACTCTGTTGATGACGGTGTGTTTTTCACATGGGGATTTTATAATACTCCCGGACAGGTAATTACATGCCTCGGCAAAGTTGCTAGAAGGTATGGGTAAGGGATGGTGACCAGACTCACTTAGCATCTTGCTAACGTCCTACTTTGTCTTCATGTTCTACGGGTGAAATCCATATGCGAGTTTTTATTTCTAATGTTTGGCGCTCTGCTTACAATTGGTACTAAATCCCATGCAATTTCTAAGGTATTTGAGAAAGGTGATTATTCAACTATCATGGGAAAAATCATAACATGAAAGGTTACCCATGGTAGGGTTCACGACTAGTAGCTTATTGTGACATAATCGAAGGTGGGTTGTTTCATAAATTATGCCTATGGACTTAGTGCAAAATTGACCTCTTTGCAAATGTTATCATGGTTGACTACACGACTTCACTATAGACTTGTTACCCACAAATTTCACCTCCACTAGGGTGAGTTGGTGTATCATTAATGTACTTTAATTGAGTATGGAAGACAGCTGGTCACGAGGGTTTGGGTAAAACGTTTTGGGGCTTTTGCCAGGCACTCCTGCATTCGACTTCTTCTTTGTTTTGGCTCTGCACTTCGTGATAGGGTTATTATGTTGGATGCTGACCCGAGCTCGGCTCATGGTTATCCTGTTTACTAAGCGTGGAGCTTGTCTATGGCGTAATATGATCCTATTGTATAAAGGTAATGGAAAACTTCTATTCACATTTGATATTCTCATCTTTCTTTTTGCTATCTGAAAAACGTGGTGAAGCTAACTAATCTTATATATCGTTTATGACAGATGGAAAAAGCGTTGGTATGGGAACTGCTAAGATTCAAGGCGATGTGTGTATGGCTAGGATAATTGGTGAGTTTGGCTTTCCCATTCATATCCTATCTCCTGCAGCTCTAGTGTTGTATGTATGTGTTTGGCCTGGTGTTTTAGAGTTAAAAAGAGCTCTCGTAAGCCCTTGGCTTACTGACTTCACTTGGGAAGCCCGATAGTTTCCAAATGGCTGGACTTGGAAGAAGGGTGGGGTTTTCAAATGTAATTTAAGGGTTTGAAGAAGTTGTGGCCAGTACTATGTTGTAATAAGTTGTTTATGGGACTGCATCTTGTTTTTGTGGTTTGGCATTTTTATTCCCTGTACACTGTAACTTATATTTTCGATACAAACGAAATGTCTATAATTTGTAATGAGCTTTCCTACGAAATTATGTTTTGAATATCACTGTGCATTGGGGTTTTGCTTTTGTGTTGTACCTCTGATGCATAAATCTTCTACCTGAAATGTAATGATTTCAAATGGTAAAATCCTTTGGCGCCGTTAGTTTGGGATGTAGCTATGATGTGTATGTTGATTTCATCTTTGTTTGCTATCAGAGTTGAATGATGTGATGCTCCTGTAAAAGATTCTAATGAAATGCTATGTGGGAGAAGAAAAGATAAATGCTCTGCGCCACTAAATCAAAACGTGGTTAAATGGCAAGGGATGGGGTTTCGATTTTTCTTGTTGCCTATGGTTAAAGAATTTATGGGTTGGCTTGTTTGATGTAGTCTTTGATTAAGAATCGAAAGCCTGTAGGTGGTCTTGCTAGTATTAAATCATGGATCAATAAAGTAAACTAGGGTTTGATAATATTGATTCATACTCTAAGATTTGCCTTTGCTGGGTGACGTTTGACCTTGTAGGTATATATACGTGAATATATATATTGAATTGCTAAATGAAAATACAAGTGTGTGTGTGTTTGTTCATGTCTTACATAAACGTTTTTCTAGACTCCAGTAGAAACTGCGTTTGGTTTAAAGGAAAAATATCTGTATAATGAATTCTAAATGGTTTAATAAAATGACTAACATTTTCTGCTAATAGAAAGTCAAATCAATTTCAGTAGAATATAAACGTGTTATTTCTTTAACAGGAAAAATAACCTATCTAAAGATGAGGGAGAATAAGTGTAACTGGATTTCAATGAATTTATGCAATGCTTGACGAACCCATACTTGAAAGTTTCTAACATACGATTGCCTATAGATTCGGGGTGAATCTTGAATTTACAACTAATATAACGATTGATACTATTTTTACAGTGTATTTATAAACAAAATATAATTAATGGAAAATTCTTCTAGAAATTTGCATACCTGCTAATTCATGTAGCTTGTCCCTACTGATAATACCTTGCACACTCAGCCAACTCGTTACTGAAAAACTGCTAAACTCTTAGCTGACCTAAATTGATCTTGGAACATATGACTTTGGGACTACCACGTTCATCCCAACCATGATTCTACAACCGTTCCTGGTTCAGTAGGAATCCCCCCGAGTTGGTTCTAACATGCAAACCGAGAAGTAGAGGCCTTAGATGATAACTGGTTCAAATCTGGAAAATTATGAACAGAGTTCACTGCTGGGGCAGAGAGTTCTTCTTGGCACAATAATACCAAAAGAAAAAGATGAAGATCCCCCCAATCTTTGGGGTCTATCCTCCTTAAGTAGGAACATCTTGAAAAATGACTGTTGGAATGTATTGGTTTCTTTAAAACAATTTAAATTATATAAAAAATATTATTTGTTCATTTAACTGCTAGTTAATTTGGGACTGGGACTTCTCACTTTGTTTTAACCAAGTGTATTGGTCTGTAATATTTTTAATAAAAATAATAATGCAATAATTATAATTTTACCTTAAATAATAATAGATAACATTTGGTAAAGTGGCAGCCCACTTATGCATAAATATATATATATATAAGAATAAATAATAACAATATTATTCTTAAAAATTCTTAATAATAGTATTTAGCTTTGGGGCCTTTTAAGCACTTGGTTCACACGATACTTCTTTTAATTCTTTTTAAGGATAGGGTCCACTTCTTTGGACGGTTTCGGCAAGGTGGTAAGGCACCTCTAGTCTCTCCCTTTGCATGTCATATCCCTCGTTTTAACATGGTAGTTCCCGCAGTAGATGATGATAATAAGATTTATTTGATCAAGTCGAAAATAGTTGTGATAAGTATTGCAAGTGCTATTCAGAGTCCTCTTCGACTCAACACTTCAGATGTAGTAACTCTGAGTGCTCTTCAGATCCTTTCAACTCAACACTCTCACATGGGCATTACGCTAGTGCAAAACTAGAACCTCTGCTCAACACTAGAGCTAGAATGTGGTTGTGAGGCACATCTAGGATGTTTAAATGTCCTCGGATCCGGTAATCATTTCTTTCAAGCTTGGAGTGCTCCAGGGCTTATGCCCAACACTCAACGTACATCGGGGCTTAGGCCCAGTACGAACTAGAATCCTCTAAATACATTGGGGCTTAGGCCCAGTATATAGGTCATTTGTGTGTTTCTGAGTCCACGCTCAACACACTAAACAATCAACCATGTAAATCATGCTCTGCACAATATAATGTAACAAAAGGAATTAATCTCAATATATCATCATTTGTATCCAATTCTCATTATACAACACAGTTATTCATCCGGGCTTTTCTGCCCCACATATAATCAACAATGAAACAAATCAGGGTCCATGCCCAATACATCAACTCATGAAGGAATAAATGAAAACAAACTAATGCTATGTCAAACATAATAAATCGCATATACTGGGGCCGTGACCCGATATAGAACCATAACATAGTTAGTCAAAAAGTCGGGATATTACACACCCACAGATAATCGTTCCTGCAGAGAATTGGTCAAACCAGACACCAGACATTGCAACCAGAGAGCATCAAGAAATAGGGACCGCAACCAGCAAAGCAGAACAGGCAAATAGTCCCCAAGCCACTTTAAATAAGAAACCCACCAGTAGAACCAGCACGAACCAACATTAAAGGCCATCCCCGGATCAATAACTCCTCCAACTACTCGAGAACAACAACTCACCGAAAAACCCCCGCTCCAGTCACCGGCCGCCATAGAAAAGCCACCCTTGAGGCTCCCTGATTTTTTAGTGATAATTGCGGCAAGCACTGCAGGTTTATCCAGCGGCACATAGTAGATGAACCTGCCATCGCCCATGGCCCTCAGCTCTAGCTCAAACCCCAAAATGACCCGAGCTTTAATTCATAGCAGATGAACTTGCCCTGTCCCAGCGCCCTCGGCTCTAGCTCAAACCCCAAAATGACCCGAGCTTTAATTCATAGTAGATGAACTTGCCCTCTCCCAACGCCCTCAGCTCTAGCTCAAACCCCAAAATGACGCGAGCTTTAATTCGGAAGGAGTATGCATGAACCCGGCCTCATTTTTTAGAGCAGCTCCAGCTTGAAACCGTACACGTAGAGACAGGTGTGGGGGACACGCGGAGAGCGAAACCCCCACACCAAATTACGAGGTCAAAAATTTCGTAGCTTAACTTTGCTAAACCTGGTAAAATTTTGGCCATAGCAAAATTTCAGCTTGTACAGACATGGTAATATGCCCAAATCCATTACAAGATGTCACAGACATAATAACTTCAATAAATTTAGCATATATTTAAGAATATAATATATTTTATAATAAAATATACGAAACTATTTTTACACTTAAAAGATTCAAAAACTGTCTCTTTATATAATATATTATTATTACACATCCACTTGGTAAGACAAAATAACCCCTATTACCATACCCCTTCGTAATAAACAATACCAACATAATGCATATTGTTAACTTAAAGAACATAAATATACCCCGCTTAGTATGACACAATAAGACATGCTGTTTGCTTACGCATCTAAAGATAGATACTATATTGCAAGGTTGCAACCCGAGCACCTCATCTTGTTTTATGTATAATAACATTAACCGCAGTAGGGTTTGGACAGCACTATGAGCGATTGAAGGAAAGGCTACTTGATGATGTTGTAGCTGTTGAATTCTTCCTGTTCTCTCCTTCACACCCGTTGTAAGGTGAGAAGTAGTGAGGTTACGTAAGATGCATAGCATAATCATTATGTAAAGAGTCCTGGCTAAATATGGTCGCTAAAGATTAGAAACTATAAATTTGTAAAGAGTCCTGGCTAAATATGGTCGCTAAAGATTAGAAACTATAAATTTGTATTAATATGTAGAAAATTAATATTTTATTATTAATATTTTAAGGTCCTTGAAAAATATAAAGTTAACCCCCTTTATTTATACATTTGACCGTTAATGAGATTTAGTTATATAAAATTCAGTACTAAATGGGAGGGATATGGACATTAATGTTTACAGTGAATCATATATATATATAATATTAGAATAAAGTTTTTTTTTTTAAAGGTTATAACTTTAAATTTAGTGGAGGGTATGGTATGTATATTTTCATAAACTTTAGTAATCATAATAACAATATTACTTTGAGGATCCTTGTCCCATAAACAAAAGATGTCTCATACATCAATTTGGTATTTCGCTTCGTGCAAAGCAACTTCGTAAGAAGAGCTATTGTATAAAAGGAAGAGATGAGTTTTTCGTGAGTTCTTTCCTTTTGGTTGGTGCATAGGTCTTGTTGAAAAGTTGCCTACCTATGTTATAGACTAAGGATTGGGTCAATGGATCTCTTTGTCCACTAAAAAGGGAAGGAAACAATATTTTGGTTATTAAATGAAATACATGTTATTGCAAATCACATGTTTGGTTATGCAATAATATCATTCAACATGTATTATTATGGCAAGTTTTGATTGATCCCAGAAACAAAATTAGAGAAGAAATATGGTGTGTTTTGAATGTATGAAAAAACAACATGAAATGTTATCTCATAGTATAAACATGTTGTAATGCAATAAATACATACAATCGATGCTACTACTGTTATGGTTGTTAATTTATATTTTTGGCACTATATGACATAAATTAATGATAATTCATAGCCTCAACATTTCTTATGATTAGTTAAGACTCTTAGTAAGTGAAGTTGTAGATGGCCTAAGGAAACTTACTAAGAATTGACTTTTTTCAATTTTATTATATAGTGCGACACATTATAACATTTGGATTTCTTAGCATCAACATAACAACTTCCAAAGTATATAGCGTGACCATGCATCTAGGTGCACCTACATGCCTATACACTACATCAATTTACATCTAGAATTAGTACATATGAAAATAACAAAGAAGGGACATTGACCATATGTGATTCTCATCTAAATATTTCTCAAATGAACAACAATATTGGTGTTAACCACTATTGCAATTTTTCTATGCTCTAATCAACTTCTTAAAGATCATTATGCAGTCAAGAATTCCTAGTTGAATTTGATTGGTAGCATTATCTAGGGATCATGGATTGTGAGAATGGTGGTCTTAGGGCTCTTGACAAGTATAGATGATGCATAGCTAAAGTTGACTACAAACATTGTAAAGGGAACCTTGATTGTGAGAACAATTATTAAACATATGCTTATATCTTAGCATACCATTGCCTTTCTCTCTCATGTCCAAAGTTCAAAACCTATTTCTCCCACTTCCATGGTTTGAACTCATTGCTAGACCAAACAACTCTCTTGATAAGAAAATGGAGGTCCCCAAGCCTCATTCACTCAGTATTAGGGATCCCTTTGATCCTCCACCCATAGGATGACTCCATTAAGAATATGACAATTATTATGAAACCATTGATGAGAAAGGCCAAGATGGAAGGCCTACACTAATATATGTACATAATATAATGGCGTGGATAACATTGAAATGTGAGAATCATGATTCTCACGTAACCTTTTCTCATCCTTTTTGAAATATCTTGTAGCATATGCAAATTAGATTTGATTATATTTGCTCAGAAAATAATACTCTTGATCCTTACCTAGCGGGTTTTTGTAGGAGAAAGGAATTATAAATAATTATCATGTATCATATAGGTATAGATTTAGATTAATAGATCTAATATATGAAAGAAGTGAGGGATTCAACTCTGCATGACTAGAGCATAAACTAATGAAAGGGAGGGAACTTGCCTATCCAACTAGGTAATCATTTGGAGACTATAAAGTACTTTGGTTTGTCAATTATCATCATTATAAGCATAATACATTGTTTTGGGGACTTGCTATGGGGAGCACATATGAGGTCACCCATCTGAATGCCGTCAAATCCATCCTCATAGAGGGTATCTTGATGCTCATCTTTTTTGTTAACAAATAAAGTATGAACCTTATATTTCAATAATTCATTGTGGCAAACAACACTTAATTTATATTCTCATGCCAGATTCATGAATCTATTATTATTCATGTTCATTGGGCATAAATTTGTTGCAGCCAAGGTTGTGAGGGATGTTTCAACAACACTTGCTAGGTGAGTTCTTGTGGCTCTAGCGCATGGTCTAGGGCTCTTTGTGATAGTGGCCATGGGTCCAACATATCCTAGTCATGTTAAATTTGCAATGACTTTTGAGTAGCTTGTTAGAGGGTATGTTACACTCTATAACTACCGTATCATTAATTTAAGATTAATCAGTGAAATAACAACATTTCATTATATACTAATTATAATAATCATTTTATTTTCAGCGAATATAATAATCATTTTATAGTAAAGTTATTATTAATTAAATACATAAACAAAATTAAATAAAAAAGATAGCCTGGTCAAATAGTTTAAAAAAATGTAAAATGCATTTTCATAATATAAATAATTTAAAATATAAAAATAATATAACTCAAAATAAATTGATTAATAATTTAAAATATAAAAATAATATAACTAAAAAAATATTACTAAAAAATGTAAAATGCATTTTCATAATATAAATGCTTTAAAATATAAAAATAATATAACTCAATATTAAAAGAGAAAAATGTGACTCTCAACATAAAAATATAAAGAATATTTGTTTATACATAATATAAATATTTATATATTTATATATGAAAATAATATAACTTAAAAGAATATTTGATTTCACAATAAAAATGCTTATATATGAAAATAATATAACTCAAAAGTGAAAGAGATATATGAATTTCAACATCAACCCTGCAAAATTAAAAAATTATTTTTGATAAGAAGAGAAGATATGTTAAATATTATAATAAAAGATTTCGAATAATTTTGATATGAATAAAAGATATGTTAAATGTTATAATAATATATATCGTACGAGATAATATTGTTCATTATAAGGTTGAAAATTGGGTTCGTGTGTTCATTATAGTGTTGAAATTTATGTTATATTCATTGGTTTGAGCAATATCAGTCCCCTTTGTACCACCACACTATTAAAATAAATGGTAACTTCATGATGGGTTGGATAACCTTTCTTTTTTCCTAGTGATACTTTTAATTATATTAATTTTTTAAAGTGACTGCATTTTTTTGTTTTACATGTGAAATCTAAGAAATTAACATTAAATGTTTTCTTTACAAATCAACAAATATCACGTATCTTATTATAAGATAAATTAAATTTTTTTGGCTTGAAGAAGTACGTTAGGAAGGTATCTTATAATAAGATAAATTAATTTTTTTTGGCTTGAAGGACGTTAGGATGGTACAGTAGATTTTTCCTTAGTATTTTATGTTTCTTAGAAGGGCTAAGCTCTCAGTCCGATGCTCGCCAAGTGGGTTTAGGCCTCTTCTGAGCTCTCCTCCCAAGACTAGACACGAGCCTTGCCCTATTACCGAGACTTCTGCATTGAATTCTGGCACGGATGGGTATGTGGGTTATTTTGATGCTAGGGCTTTTACTTCTCCATTCTGTACTCCTGAACTTTCGTTGGTTCTACCACAAACCCTAAGCTGCTTTAGTCCCAAAAGCCCTTGTGTCGGCTTCCCTCAGACTCCTGGAGGTTTCTGGCCTAGAATAGGTATGGGGGGCTTTGGTTATATTGGAGGCTTGTTATCCTTCGAAGATTTAAGCGGGGTGGCAGGATCTACACAATCGTTACTTGAAAGTTTACCTGTCAAAACTAGCTTCAAGAAGAAATGTGTCAAAAAGAAAAGTCCCTTGAATCTAATTCTTGGGGAGGACATTCAAATGAACGAAGTGCTCTGTAACTGCAAATGCACGTTGGTCAGTAGATTCGCAAGTCGAAAGACCAGTGCTTATGGAATAAAAAACTGGGTCTCCAAGCACTAGGCAGATTCGGTAGGGTATGCACCGGAATCATTTGTGCTTTCCAGAGGCTGGCTAGCCTTCCATTTTCAAAACAATTCTCATGCCTTAAAGATTTTGAAGGGTGTTTGGAATTGGGACTCCTTCGTGCTCTTGCTGAAATTTTGGACACCACTATTTGACGCTACAAAGGAACATCTCAAGAAGAATCAAGTATGGGTAAAACTGCCCAACCTTCCTTTTGATCTCTTGTTGTTAGAGGTGTTTAAAGAAATTGGGAATACAGTGGGATCTTTTGTCGATGCAGATCTCTCCTACCTAACTACAGGTATTCTTAGGGCGGAAAAAATCCTCGTTTCCCTTGACCTCAGCGAAGGACTCTCTGAAGAAATTATCCTTTACTATAATGGCTTGTTACATACCCAAATTCTTGATTATATTGGATTTCCCTTCAAGTGCAATCGATGCCACTCTTACGGGCACCTTATAGTGGATTTTTCTTTATCCTTCACTTAGAAGGTGTGGATCCCTAAAGTCTCAACCACTGGTCTGAAGGACTCCTTTTGCAGGATTGCTTCCCCAACCCATTTAGTGGCAAAAGAAGTGGTGTTTTCTTCCAACCTCGACCCACTTTCCGAAAAACCCTCCCTTGTTGAGCTGATACCTAAGAAGTCATCCTCCCCTATCCTTTTGGTTTCCTCGTACACTGCCTCCCCTAGCCCGGTTTTTCTCTTTCTCAGTTGCTGACTCAGTAAACCTCTTCCAACCTTGTTTCTTCTACAGACTCCATCCCTTCCTTTCCTTCTACTCCTCAGGCCATGAAATCCTCCCTTTCGGATAGTAATTACAAGATGGAGCTTAAACTGAGGCAGGGGGATTCTGAAGTTGTAGACAGGCATGATGGGTTTGGACCTAGCCCTGATCTCGTGGCCTCTGGGAATAGGGGCAGGATGTCAAAGTTACAGAAAGCTCAATTTAAAGCACGGTTGGAAGTTGTCGATGGAACCCAAAGATCTATAATCGGGATGCTTAGAGGAGTGAACTCCCTAAAAAGGTTTTTGTGATGCAGTTATGCTCCCTAAACGTCAGAGGGATGGCTAAATGCTCCAAAAAACTAGCTATTCTCAGTATAATATATTCCAATCATACGAAGATCATTTTCTTCCAAAAAACTATGATGGAAGCTGAAAAAGTTATAAAGGATCTTAATTATGTGCTTTCGGATTGGCAGTTTAGCACTCTAGATGCAAAAGGCCGCTCTCATGGACTTCTTACAGGATGGAAGGCGGGGGATTGGTCACTTAAGATTTCCTGGGCCTTGGTCTCAATTCTAGGAACTGAACTTGAATCTAAGAAAACTGGGAAATCCTTCATGTTTGTAAATGTCTACAGGCGTTATGCCAATTAGAGCTCCCTTATGGGATTCTCTCCTCTCAAAGAATATTTTGGATCACGGTTCTTTTATCATAGGAGGTGTGAAGAACCTGCAACAATTAATTAATGAAAATAAATGAGATATCAGAAATAACAGAACTCAGAATCGCTTTTATTGATCATAGGCCACTTCGAGGGGGCAACCTCCTTTGGGAAATCTCAATACAAATAACTTCGCCGTACCTTCATTGGTCTCAACACAAACTTATATACTAAGTCTAGGCCCCAATACCATGGGTCAATACCATGTGTCAATACAAACCATGGGCTAATACAAACTATGGATCAACAATTACTACGGGACGACTTACAAAGCATATGCATCCAACAACAATAATACAAACTATGGATCAACAAATACTGTGAGACGACTTACAAAGCATATGCATCCAACAACAATATACTAACAAAGTAAATAGAAGGGTTGGCATGGGTTCCTAACATCCACTCTCCCTTAGAAAAAGCTTTGTCCTCAAAGCTTTAGACATGGAAATTGATGTAGAATTTGAAGGAGTGGTTCCCCTGTAGCATCCTTGGGTTGCCTTCCGGGCCACTAACGCTTTTGAGATTCAGGAGGATTGCTTAGAAGGCTATAGATGAAGAAGAACCATATCAGCTATGTGAAAGTGCGCTTTGAACGGTGCTGATTGGCTTGTTGTTTTAGTTGAATTCTTGCCATGTGAAGATTGTCCTATAGAAAGAGAAGAATCTGATCGCAGTTTCGATGAACCGAGGCAATTGCCTGAACTGGGGAGCTACTGAGGGTGTATGGAAGAAGAACTGGCGGTGCCTGTCCATAAACTACTTCATATGGTATCCTTGTAGATGTGGTATTGTATGACTAGAGCGCTTCTAGGAAATCCATAGAACTAGTTGTCCAAACCTGTGTAGGGATGGGCAAGGGTTCGAGCAGTCCCAAAAGGAGTGTTATTTCGCCCTTGTTAACCTGGAAAGTATCATAGTCAACCACCATCTGTTGAATTGTCATTTTCAATCCCTACCAAAAGAAGCTACATTGTTCCTAGTCATACGTTTTAAGGAACCCAGAGTGCCCTGCCGTTGAAGAAGCATGGAGTTCTTAGAAGAGATAGCGCTATTGAGCAGATTGCAACCAGTTTGGAACAAGCAGAGAAATAGCTGTAAGAGAAACCGGGTCATCAAATGTGCGAGGAGGAGCATCTGCCACCATATTGTCCTTACCCTTCTTGTAAGTGATTGCATAGTCATAACCCATGACTTGGATAACCCATTTCAAGTGTTTTGGGGAGGAGACCCGTTGTTCTAGCAAATTTTCCAGCCTCTGGAGATCAGTCTTGATGCAGAAATAATTACCTAATAGGGATGGCTGCCACTTCAGTACTACATGAAAAATAGCCATCATTTCCTGCTGAGATGTAGATGCAGCTAAATGCTTGTACCAGAAAGGTCTCTTGAAGGCTGCAAGCCCACTAGTGCAGCAAAGACACCTGCATATCTATCCAAGGTAGTAGTGGAGACGATTGATGGGTGCATCTGAATGGAATGGAGCTGAGTGATGACACCATGTGAATTATTCTTAAGGATATTTTCCAGGCGATGTGAATTGATGATGCGGAGAGACCCTTGTTGTAAGCCCGCAAATTTGTGTTGTGTCCCATTGACTGAAAACTGCATCCAAAGTTCAGCAAAATCCCATAAGATGGGACCAAGTGTGCGTAACCATTGAATGCCCAAAACCACATCACATTCGCCTAAGGACAAGGAAAACATGTCAGAGCACAGGTTATAATCTTCCAAAGAGATACGCCCATTGTGGCACTTTCCATTGCAAGGTAAGGTGCCCCCATTGGCAACCATGAATTCAAAGTTGGAGCAAGGATGGACAAAACAATCAGTCGGTTTGGCGATCCAGGGGTCAATGAAGTTATGAGTGCTACCGGAATCAATGAGTATTGTAAGAGGAAGCTTCTTGAAGTAACCCTGGACCCACATTGTTTGCGGGGTGGTGACGTCGGATAAAGCATGGAGAGATATCTATGGTTGGTCATCCTAAGATGGGGGATCAATAAGCGGCTCATGAATGTCGATCTGATCATTGATTGTATCTAGAGCTTCTTCACCAATTTTAGAGGCAGGCAGAGAATCTATATCCAAGAGATAGAGCTTTTGTTGAACACATCTATGTCCCTGAGTGAATTTTTCATCACAATTATAACAAAGTCCTTTTTCTCTGCATACCTGCATCTCTGTTTCAGAAAAATGCTTGATAAGAGTTCGTCGAGGAGCTGGCGAGATGGGAGGTCGTTGAGAACCCATATTTCGGAAGGGTACAAAAGTGGGTTTGGAGCGTTGTCAGGTTGCAATTTTGTCTTATGCCAACTTAGCCAACCCTAGGGCTTCCATCATTGTGTTGGGACAAAACATTTTAACCTCTGAGCGGATTTCATCCTTAAGACAACTGATTAAACAAATCCTGTAGAATTCATCAGACAATCCTTCTATGTGATTGGCTAGTTTCTCAAATTTTGTCTGATACTCTCTCACAGTGCCAATTTGGTGAAGTTTAGTGAGGGCTTTTGTTAAGTCATCAAAAGCACTAGGACAAAATCGTTGCAAAAGGAGCCGACAAAAATATGGCCATTTTGGCTCTTCATGAGCCTTGATGTACCAACGGTACCATTGAAGAGCTTCCTGTTCCAAATGAAATGATGCAAGTGGAACTTTGGTGGCATCAAAAGTATTATGCAGACTGAAATATTGTTTTGCACGATATATCCATCCAGTAGGATCAATACTATTGAAGCGAGGAAAATCAAGCTTTGGACCACGAAAATTGTTGGAAGAAGAGAACCCATTATCTGATGAAGACTCAGACTCTGGTTCGTTGTTCATGGCTGAATGCTCAAGATGGAGGCCGAGAAATTTTTCATCCAGATCCTGGAGTTTGGTTTGGATGGATGCAAGTGCTTCCTCCATGGTTTTTGCTCCTACGTGAGTGACAACCATGACCAGGATTTTTTTTTTGGGGGGGAGTGGGTAGAAAAACACAAACAAAACCTTGTTTAGTAAAGGGAAATTTGGATTTGGGAAAAACTCTGATGGGTAATTGGGGTTTGACTAGGTTTTGGACACTGTCGTATGGATAGTGAAGCAGAATATGAGGATTTCAGAAGCGAGGTGAAAGAATGGGAAAATTTGTCAAAGAGGGACAAAGAAGCAGAAATAAGGAATGAACACGGTGGCAAAATTTGAAGGTGATTGGGTAAAAATTAAAGAAGTTATGGCAAACCCTAAAAATAGACAAATGTGGGATTTCTAGCTTTGGGAAGTGGAATTTGGGTTAGGGTCCTCAGTAATGAAAGATGCAGAATGGGATTACATGGGTGTCAGAGAAGTTTCAAGGGAAACAGAGTGAAAACAAGGGAGATATGGCGAAAAAACAAATTTATACCTTTTTTTTTTCCAGAGTGGATCTGCTACGGCACAGAAGGGATCGGAAACAGACGGATCTGCAACGACGTGGAGGTGATCGGCAACAGATGGATCTGAAACAACACCAAATGGATCTAAAATGGATTTCACAATAGATATGAAACGACTGGATCTGGAACGACTTTCTGAATGGATCTGAAACAACTGGATCTGAAATGGCTCAGAATGGATATGAAATGGCGTAGAAGTGATCGGCAATAGTTCAGCTGAAAATAGATATGGACCCCAGGTATGTTTGGCTTCCTAACAGTTCAGGGGTTTCACTTGGCCACCAATGTTGTCTGACGGCTTGTGTATTAGGGTAGTACCCCTCACTCCACAGCTCAGGTAAAATTGATAACCGCTTTGCCACAAACGACAGCTCTTGGTTTACCTCATGTGTGGGAACTAGTCAATCAGGTAGGGGTCCTTGCCCTTTTCACTGGTAGGTCCTCTCAATGGGCCAGCTACTTTGGGGTTCCTGTGCTACTCCTCACAATGAGTTTTAAGGCTTATGCCCAAGTACTTCCCACAGTTAAGTGGATAGGGATTATTACTAGATCCGAACTTGTAACAAATGCAAAAAAAAAAATTGGGATAAATTCCACCCAATGAGCCCAAGAAAGTGCTCTGATACTAGATGTGAAGAACCTGCAACAATTAATTAATTAAAATACATGAGATAGCAGAAATAACAGAACTCAGATCGCTTTTATTGATCACAGGCCACTTCAAGGGGGCAACCTCCTTTGAGCAAGCTCAATACAAATAACTTCACCGTACCTTCATTGGTCTCAACACAACTTTATATACTAAGTCTAGGTGCCAATACCATGGGTCAATACCATGTGTCAATACAAACCATGGGCCAATACAAACTATGGATCAACAATTACTATGGGACAAATTACAAAGCATATGCATCCAACAACAATAATACAAACTATGGGTCAACAAATACTGCGGGACGAATTGCAAAGCATATGCATCCGACAACAATATACTAACAAAGTAAATAGAAGGGTTGACATGGGTTTCTAACAGGAGGAGATCCTAATTTCTCTATTTGACATTCAAAGGTATGGGGTCCGCATGCAAACACAGATATCTTATCCAGTTTTTTTCTGCAAAAAATTGACGTGGCTGGTCTACTGGATATTGTATTGATCAAGGCATCGCCGACTTGGAGCAATAGAAGATTCGAGGATGATAGGGTATCAAAGTGAATTGACAAGTTCTTAATTTGAGAGAAACTCTTAGATACTACAATCAAATTCAGTCAGTGGGTCAGAAATGGTGGAGACTCTGACCACCGACCCATTTTCCTTGACCTCACTAATATTTGGTTTACTCCTCCTACTCCTTTAAAACTCAATCCGTTGTGGCTGGAAAATCTGACTTTAACGTAGAAGTTAAAGGCTTCATGGATCTCGTTTAATTTGATAGTCAGGGAATCAACCCCTTAACAATTCCTAAAAAACCTGAAAGCACCTGAGCCCATTATTCTATCCTTGTCTAAAGAAATGAGAGTTGGCAAAGATAAGGAACTAAAAGAGATCGAAGTCAATCTAAAAAACTGGAGGGAAGAGGACTTTATGGGCTTCCCTTCAGAGGTTTGTAAAGATAAAGTTCTAGTATGGGAAAATAGGGAAAGAGAACTTCTCTTAATTTAGGAAGCAGAGTGGAGAATCAAGAGCAGGGCCTTATGGCTCGCTAAAGGGGATGATAATACGAGGTTTTTTCATCAATATGCTAATCACAGGAAAGGTATAAACACGATTCGTAGCTTATCCACTACTTATGGAGAGGTCAGTAATTTCGACGATATTGAAGAGGAAGGCGTGAGCAACTTCAAGTCCTTATTCAAAGCGTCGGAGGAAGAGAATATAGCTGATATCATAAAAGTGGCATCATACTTCCCATCTGTGGTAAAGGAGGAAGATAACATTACCCTGATGCAACCGATTATGAGCAGTGAGTTGGAAGAAACCCTTAGATGCCTTAAGAAATAAAAAATCCTAGACCCTGATGGTCTCCCTGTGGAATTATATATTTCTTTATTTGATATCGTCTGTGTTGATCTCTTAAGGGTTATAGAATATTTGAGAATAAATGGGAAATTTCTCACAACCTTCAATACAAACTTCTTCTCCCTAATCCCTAAGTCAACTAAGCCTACACGTTTTGATCAGTTTCTCCCAATCTCCCTATGCAACTCCCTTTATAAAATTGCAAAAGTCATCAGGCAAAGGATAAAACCTTTCCTCTCTTAAGGGATCTCCTAGGAACAATTCATGTTTCCACCCAATAGGAAAATTCAAGAAGTGGTGGGATTACCTCAAGAAGGGCTTCATATGATCAAGACCAAAAAGCTTAAGGCTGTGATATTAAAAATTTATTTAAAGAAGGCTTATGACATGATCAAGTGGAGCTACATAAGAATCATACTATCCCAATTTGGTTTTGGAGGTCCTTTTATCAAGTGGATTATGGAAACAATTTCCTCAGTCTCCTTCGCGGTACTGGTAAATGGAGAAGCATCTAATTTTTTCAAGTTTAGTAGAGGGGTTCACCAAGGTTGTCCTCTTGCTTCGCTACTCTTCCTTCTTATTGCAAATGGGCTTAGCATAAGTATCATTCATGGAAGAGCTTAGAGCCAATTTAGAGGAATTCACATAAGAGGTGCATGCAAACTTTCACATATCTTATTTGTGGATGACATCCTTATTTTTGTGGAAGGCACAAAAAATGACTGGGACTACTTGTCAAACTACTTAAACCTCTTCTGTTCTGCTACAGTTATGCATATAAATCTCCAAAAATCCTCTCTTTTATGCAAAGGTGTAAACAATAATGAGCTGTGTATTTCAAAAATTATTTTCCGCTTCACAAAGCTTTCAATGGGTAATGTCCTAAAGTATTTGGGATTCCTTTTAAAACCTGATTGTTATCTCATTAGCGACTGGAATTGGTTATTAGTCAAATGCGAAAACAAAATATTTAATTGGACCTTTAAATGGATTTCCAAAGCAGGCAGGTTGGTTCTAGCTAAATCAGTTTTAGAAGCTATCCTTGTCTACTAGAGTACTATTGCCTGGATTCCAAAGGGAGTCCTAAACGATGTTAGAAAGCTAATCTTTAACTTTATCTGGTCGAGATCCACGGAGCATAAAAAAGTTTCCTAGATAAATTGGCAAGAGCTAGCCAAGCCAAAAAACCTAGGGGGTTGGGGGCTTAAATGCCCATTGACTTTCTCAAAAGCCTTAGCAGCAAAGGCTATTTGGAGGTTATTAACAGGATCAGGACTATGGTGGGCGGTTATTCTTCAGAAGTATATTTTTCCTTTATCTCTAGTTGAATGGATCCGATGCAACCAAAAACCTGTGCAGAATGTCTCAAACTCTTGGAAAGCTGCCATGCTTTCCTTCCCTATAATTGGTAAACATCTCTCCTGGAAAATTGGGAATGGGAAGAGCATCAAATTAGGCGAAGACTCTTGGTTCTAAGGCGAGGAATATAGTAGGCTTCCTATGGCCATTATCCTCCAGTTAAGATCCAAAGGGTTTTTCACACTTCACCAAATTGTAAATCCTAGGTCTACTACACCTTTCGAGCAAGCTTGGTACTCGACTAAAAGTATTGATTTCATAAGAGAAGAGACAGAGATTTGGAATGGTTATATTAATCAATTAATTTTTAAACATATCCATTTAAAAGATGAGGATGACTTCATGGTTTGGAGCTATGACCCACACGGTCTTTACAGCCCCAATAGTTTGATGGATCCGGAGATGGCAAAACCATTGTGGTGGTGGCGGCCACTATGGTGCCTAAAATGCCTCCTTAAAACAAAGGTGATCACTTGGTTTTTCCTAAGGGAGAAAGCCCTTACGTGGGATTGCCTTCAGAGATGTGGTTGGGAAGGCCCGGGCAGATGCACCTTGTGCAGGAAAGCAGAAGAATCCAATCTCCATATATCAGTTTTCTGTCCATTCATGAGGAAAGTATGGAAAGAAACAAAGATCCTTTTAAAAGCTAGATTGGTATGGACAAGATCCTCATTGTAGGAAAGTTTAAAATATTTGTTAACAAAACCCTGAAACAAACCATGCAAAAGTTTGCCTCTTCTTATTATTTTGAAAGTATGAACAGCATGTAATTTATCCATCTTCGAAGACATCAATTCGGGACCTTTGAAAATTGCCAGGACTGCAACAGCCATACTATCCATCTATCCACAGGAGGACAAAGTCAAAGGCCTCAGGATCCCGGAAATTGAACCCATTAATAGAAAGAATCCTTGGGCCTATTTCGATGGAGCCTCGAACAACAATCCTTGCAGATCTGGAGCAGGATGCTTATTATTTTTGGAAGGGAAGTTTTTACTCAGATTTCAGGAAGGACTTGGAGCTGGATCAAACAACTTCGCTGAACTTGTCTGTTTAAACCTCCTCCTAAAGCTGGAAAAAAGGGAAGAGATAAATAAACTTCAAGTCTTCAGAGACTCTCAACCGATTATTGACTGGACAAATGGAAAAAGGATTGTCATAACCTTGACTTCATCCCAATATTAGAAGAGATATTGGTCTTGAAGCGGGATATGGAAGAGGTCTTATTTTCCCATATCTATAGGGAAATGAACTTTGAAGGTGATGCACAATCTAAACTCAGGATTGGCCCTTAAAACTGGACAATGGAATATTCAAAAAGTGGCCGAAGGAAAAATTATAGAGGATTATCATATATGCCTATGGGATCCTCATTAAAGCGCATCCCTTCAAGGTAATGGGGATTTTGATTTTTTTTCTTACATGGGTTCCTTTTTGTTGTTCATCGGGGATATAGCTATCAAATGATGTCGTACTGAACTACTTGTAAAGGGACATTATTTTTTTTATTTTTTTTTTACTCAAAAGACTTAGCTCTATATTGATAAGGTTTTTAACCGATCCATATGAGACTTTGTTATGATCATACATAATGTACCTTTTGTTTATTACATAAACAAAGGTTCTGAATTTTTTCAAGGGAAAAAAAGAAGATAAATTAAAATTTTTAATATAGTACGAAATTTTTTAAAATCCTTCTTTTTTCAACATGTAGTTCATCGAAATATTTTCTCGTGGGAGCCTATGCCCTTGCACTTATTGGAAGGGCATTTACACGTTGTGTCAATATTTCATGAGAACTAACCAAATGTATCCCACGGCGATGATTGCTAAAGTTTCTTCTACAGTGTCTCCCTTCGAAACCACGTTTGAAGGAAAGTATGTTTGGCCACTTGGACATGGTGTCTATGCCCATCGTGTGCTCAACTTTAAAAAAAAATTGCCATGGATATGAAAAATTGTATAGGGGTTGGAGAATACATATGGTTTTAGCTTCATTGTATATTCAACATCTGTCGATCGAGATGCGGTCTAACAAATGTAACATTGATAGTTTCAAGTTCTATAATCACAATTTGACACTGTAAAGATTAAAAATCTTTAAAATTAATATATGAATCTTTAAAATTAATATATGTTATGGAGAGCATAAATAATCTTGTGAAAAACAAAAGAAATAATGGATCTGGTCACAAATCAATGCAATTGCAAGATTATGGCAATGACGGGTTTAGTCACTAGTTCATTTCTCCTTTAGAATGCAGTCCATGTCAAGGCATCATTCTTCTGTGCAACCATTCACTCAACATAATATTGAGAATTATCTAGGGTCTAAATCTTCAATATCAATACAATTTAATCTTGGTTTATACAAAATAACAAGATAGTGGTTCGGGAGATGGGGATATATAGTTTATTATGTTGCAATGGAATTTGCAAGGTAGTGGAATCAATTTGAGTTTTAGTGAATGCCACTAACATCAATTTCAATAATATTAGAAACTATTACTATCTAATATCCTAGAGGTAATTTCCTCATAATGATAGTTGTTAACACCTAAAAAGTGCTCACTAGCTCATTCCCTTATTCACATGACCCATTTGTCCACTTTTCCACCATTTGAGCCTCTGAAACCAACAAAAGGTCACCAAAAGACCTTAGTACACCCCTTTTTCCATTAAAAAAGATTATTTTTCCTGAAAAGCATAAAAAACCCTCAAAAAGGGTCCAAATTCCCAAAAATATTAAAAAGGGAATTAAAATATTATTTTTATTCAAAAAAGGAAAAAGGAGGGAAAAGTACCTAAACCAAGTTGGTCAATACCATTTGGTTTCCACAAAACCACAAATGGTATTCCCCACCACCAAAACCTATAAAAAGGTGGTAAGGGCTCCTCATTTCACATCCATCCATTATCTCATCCTCATGCTGCCGAAATCTTCCCTTGAGCATTTTGGCCATTGTAAGCAACCTTGGAGAAGGAGACCTCTTGGAGCTTGGAGCTACTCATCTTGGGAGTTGCTCAACATCAACCTTCACCATTGAAGGTATTATCGCAAGCACTTGCTTGCCCCCCATTTTTTAATACAAATTCATTCTTTAAATATTTTCTTGTTCTTGCTTTTTAAATGTTTACACTATTTGCTTATATTCTTGCATAGATCCATGATTAGTTTTGTTTAGATTAGTTTCTTGTTTAATTCTATTGAAACTGCTGCTACTAGTTAGCAGGTGCCCATAGCACTAAGCCTGGTTGCAAAACCGGGCCAACAGTTTTTGGCGACTCCGCTGGTGTTTGAACAATAGATCTCTAGTTTTGTTTTTTAATCTTAGTTTTTTATTAGTTTTAACCTTTAGATCCATAGATATGCCATCTTAGACAGCAGATCCATTGCTGCTCTAAGTTTTGGCCCCATCTATTGCCATTAACAGCCCGGAATTCTCAATTTTTGGGTTCGTTTTTCGGCTTCCGTGCATGGCTTTCGCCTCGCGGTTTTCAGCCTGACAGTCGCGCGGTCCATCGTGACTTTTCGACTTTTTTCCACGCGGTTCACCGCGACTTTTCGGATTTTTTCCGCGCGGTTCACCGCGGCTTCGCGGCCTGTTTCCGCACTGCACATCGCGGCTGCGCGGCCATTTTCCGCGCTGATCCCCGCGGCTTCGCAGACATTTTCCGCGCTGCACATCGCGACAGTGCGCCTAAATCCCGCGCGATCCATCGCGACTGTGCGACAAAACCCGCGTGGTCCATCGCGGATTTTTTGTCAAAAGCCGCACTGCTTATTTTTTCATTCAGCCATTCCGATTCAAAAAATTATTTTTTACTGTATTTTCTGCCCACATATCACATTTTTACAGTATTAAATTCTGCATAATTTACAGCCATAGAAAAAAAAATTACTATTTAAATGCACATCTAGAAGTCTTTTTAAAAATTTTCAAGAAAGTGAAAGAAAGACTTATTTTGCAGTTTATCTAGGTTAAAAAATTTTCCTGTTTACTTCTTCAAAATCTTGCCCTTAGCAATTTCAATGAAAAAGAAATCCATTTATTTCTTTTAGAAGTAATATTATTTGCTTTTATATTTCAAGAAATCCTTTGTTTTTTTAATAAAGTCATTGAAAAGCATTTAATTTCCATCTATTGAAAAAAGTCATAAATTTGCTTGTTTATTTTCGAAAGATCCTTTATTTTTTGAAATTTTCAGTAAAGCATTTACTTCTTTCAAGTTCAGTTTACAATACCACATGTGCACCCACTCGATCACTTAATTGAAATGAGCCTTAAAACTTACCCTAATTTCAACACACTTTTAACCCCACTTGGGAACACTAAAAGAACTTTGTAGCTAGATAGTATTGGGGGGATAGGTGTTCGAATAACACCCCTCAGTTATTACATCTGAGACATAGTTGTTGTCCTTTAGGGAGCTAAAACCTCTTAGTATTTATTGGTGCGGTCACAACCGGTTTGTGGGAAGGCCTCTCCCCTAGGAGGGTTGAAGTCGCGAGGATGGTTCCGGAAGCCTGAGTGGAATACTGAAATCCATTCAGTAACCGAAGGGCTACCATTCGCAGTTCTCAGGATATCCCTGTATTGGGATATTGCGATCAAAGGACCAAACGACGGATTTACCTTTTCTCAACGTGTCATGAACGGAGTATCCTAGTAGCCTTTCTTTAGGATTGATTACCCGGTGTCCCTCCTGGTAGGGGGATATCTAGCCGTTGTCTCAACACTCATATTGTCTGACTTGGATTTCATCACCTTGCAGAGGATATCATTTGTCTGAGTCACAATACTTTTAGTTAGGTGTTTGCATGATTCAACCCACCCTTGGTCTAGTTACACCTATTTTTTCTAGAATCCGTTTGCATGTTGGTACTCTGACCATTTGTTGCATTCCTCCACTTATTGTAGCACAGCTGCTAGAATAAGTGCCCTTTTTTGAGGTTGATTTTTTGGCCTGAGAGCCTTCTTTTTCACTCCCCTTCTTGCACCCTTGGTTGCATTAGGGTTTTGAGCTTTTTTATATATATCACCACCTAATACTTAAACATATTTTTTACACAAAAACTTAATTCTCACCATTGAGAATTTTAGACGCTCTCGTCGTCTCCAGGGCGAACTCCCAGAGTTTAGTCCACTTGGCTCTCCACATCACCAACGCAGAGCCTTATCCCTTGACTTGACACATCGTCGGTCAACTAGACAGTCATCCGATTCTGACACGCCTCACTTCACTTCTGATTCTGAGGCAGAATCCAAAAATCCCACTGCGTTATTCCCAACCAACATTATGTCTGGAACACCATTTGATCCACTATTTACCAGCACCATAGGAGAGACGTCTACAGACCCTTCTACTACAGTGTCGTCCATGGCAACAACCACCCCCCTGGGTATGCCCAATATGGGCAACACTCCACATTTAGGAATGCCCAACACAGGGCCACCTCCTATTATAGGAATTCCCAACATAGGGCCACCACCTGTTATGGGTATGCCCAACATAGGGGTCACACCCCATCTAGTTTCCACAAACCCTATCCCAGGAATCACCACTACTATTCGGAACCCTAGTGTAACCCATGTTGCACTAGGAAGCGCTGGCCCTTACCAGACCACACCTATTGGAGGACATATACCTTCAATACCTAGCATACCTTTAGGTGCTGCTGGACCCCATACCACCATGACTAGACATGTCCCAGTCCCCACATCTGCTAGCTTACCATATATGGCAAGTCTGAACTTGCCAGATTTAGCTAGGCTCACCAATGACCCTATCAGACATGATCCTGCGTGGCCTCACATGCCCACCAAACTCCCCTTTGACATCACTAAGTTTGAGGGTAAGGCAAGTGAGGACCCCCAGAACCATATCATGTCCTTCCATCTATGGTGTTCCTCCAACTCCATAGTGGACGACTATGTCCGCCTCCGTCTGTTACAGCACACTTTCACTGGCTCTGCAGCCAAGTGGTATATCGAGTAGCCCCATGGGATGCATGCCACCTTTACCTCCCTTGCCTCCACCTTCCTGTAGTTCTTTCAGTTACCTGTCCGCTATGATGCGGGCGTCGAGATCCTACTATCTTGCAGACAGAACACGGCCACCCACATCACTGACCACATTCATGAGTTGCATCGACGCCGAAGCCCTTGCAAAATCAAGTTAGACGACCGTATCTTCTTAGATTGGTTTCTAAAATCCCTCCTCCCTCTCATTGCGAAGGATGTGGCATCTGAAAGACCCCAGTTTGAAGAAGAGGCTATCCTCAAAGCCCAACAGTTTGATCTCATTTACGCCTAGTCGGGTTATCTATACACAATCATACCAGAAACCCCACGATGCGACTCTTCACGCAGTGACGCGCCGGGGGCATCTCATGCCGCCGATGGCATTATTGGCCAAATCACACCCCAAGCTAAACCTTTCAGCATGGTGAGTACCATGCCTGCCCCAAACCTCTCTAGGGCTACATCCAGTTCCGGAGTGACAACTTCTTACGCTCCAACAAACCAGACACATCATATTCATGGACCCTCTTGTCCACAACATTGCTATGGACAAGCGCCATCAGCATACGTACCTCCTACATACTATAACCAGCCTGCTACATAGGACCCCATTCAATTCTCACCACAACAAATGCAGTACCCACAGCAAGCTGCACCAGCTAATCCAACACATCCAATAGCTCAGGGGTACCAACAACCCCAATAGGAAACTGGACCACCGCCAGCTCCACCTGCATATTACCCACCACAACCTGCTCCCGCACCTGCGGCGAACCAAAATCCCCCCAATGCTCAAGGGCATGTGTACGCACAACAACATCAGCCCCAATACCAAAATAACCAACGCAACCAGGGTGGGAAACCAAACTGTGGAAGAGGACATAACCGTGGAAACAACCAAAACCATAACCAAGCTCCACACCCTCCCCATCCTTCGCAAAATAATAACGCGACGCCTGCTCATCAGAATCCTGATCGGCCACCTAAGCAAGCCAAAAATGCTAATTTACGAACAAACCATCCTTGTTCTATTTGCGGGGTCTATGGCCACTATACCCACACTTGCCCACATCTGGAGCGAGCTCGGCAGCTATGGACAGATGACGCCCATTGTCAAAGGCAGGTGGCTCCTCAGCCACCACCTAACCCCCCACCACCTCAACAACAACCTTTGGTGCTACAAAACCCTTTTTCCAACACAAGGAGTGGTGAACACTCAGCTGTTAGCTCCCCCATAGGGCAACGTGCCACCACAACAAATCACTTACACCGCTCCTGATCAACCCATGTTTGATTCAGGCAATCACCACTTATTGATGATGTCCATTGCCGATGTCAACATTCAGACACGTCGGAACCAGTATGGCCCTACCTCTGAATCTCCCCCCACCGATAAGGATACTAACGCTCATCCCACTGATTAGACGTTATGTATACCACCGCTTCCACTCGATGGCGCCTCTAAAGCACCTCGTTTCCCACTCCGCCGTATCAACAACAACCCCAATGCATGGGCTGCGTCAAATTACAACATCGTACATGACTTAGCTCAATCTCCCCCAGCCATGTCTGCGTTAGAAGTCTTGAAAAATTGTCCTACGCAGCGCAAGACTTTACTTTCCACCATTGGGGCGATTGACCCAAATGATTCGAAATTGATGACCTTTGATTTGGACCAGTCCGAACCACGTCTGCCTTCCACCATAGCAGTCCAAGTTTCTGTTTCTATTCGGAATCTTGTCATCCATCGGTGTATCATCGACGAGGGTGCCTCTACATGCGTCATGTCCACATTCGTTTGGTAGAAGTTGGGATCCCCTACTCTCCAACAATCCACCACTGCATTGCGGGCCTACGACGGTCGGTCAGCTCAACCTCAAGGTTTACTACCCAAGGTCCCCGTCCAATTAGGTGGGAAAAATGTGCTCATCGACATAGAGGTCATTAATGCCCAGCTCGATTATAACCTTTTACTTGGCCGCAGTTACATGTACGCCATGAAAGCCGTCGCCTCATCCGTTTTTTGCACCATGATGTTCCCCCACGAGGGACGCGTGGTCAAAATTGACCAACTCACCTACTATGATCCCAATGCCCCTGCAGCACCCAAAAATGTTCTCCCCATGGTTGAACAACCCACTTCTAGTGCAACTACCTCCTTTGTTTCTTCTCTGGGGCCCGGACTTTACTCAGATACACCAATGACCTCTACATTCCAGGCCATTCCACCACCGTCACCGGAGACCCACGTCACAAACCTCTGCACTCTTTCACAGAATACACAAGCACCCGGTAGTCAGCCACCATTGGTCCCTAGTCACATCGATGTTACACCCATCCACACCATCCCTTTTCTATTTCCTCCTTCGGGTGTAGTAAGCGCCCCGGTTATTGCTACCCTTAGTCTACCCAGGTTAACATTGGGATTACCCGTGTGGTATATTTCGCCTCGCATTCCACCGCCGACACCAAATGTCATCCTCCAACCGGTACAACCTATTGTTACCACTACTCAACCTCCTCCTGGTGTCACAATCCCTTCGTCGTCGACGAAACCATCTCCTGGTCTCATGATCCCTTCGTCGTCAACGAATCCTCCTCCTCTTGTCAAGCCCACTGGGGGCAGAGGTCCACAACCATACACTGCTATACCACCCCCTAAGGCAGTCAAACCCCCACCAGTGTTTCGAGCTCCTCCTAAATGCTCTTTGTGCGATGAGATAGGCCATCCGACTCATCAATGCCCACAGTTACCAGCACTCCAAGAGCATATGAATATGTTGGACGATGACACCGGCATCCCAGTCATTAGACTTGATCCACCTCCTCAGCCTCGCAACAGATCACTGCGCACCAACAATCCTTGTGCCATATGCAGTGTTTACGGCCACTACTCTCACCATTGTCCTGATCTCCCTGACTATAGAGTAGCATTGTATGAGTTAAATAACGTTGATTTGGAGATATCTCCTCCCCTCATCGAGGAGATCTACCCCCCGCCATCATCCTCGTCGGAAGAAGTCAATATAATATATATGATTTCAACAACTTTCAAACCAGAACCCCTTGATTTATGGTCTGACTACTTCAATACTGATGAGCAAATTTTGGAGACACTCACTGCACCCGACTACCCTTGGGATGATATGCATCATCGCTCGTATTTCCTCCCGGAAACATCTACATCCACTGCATCCAACCAGCTATCAGTCGAATCGAAAGATTTCATAGCCACCGAGGTCGATTGGTTAAAGGACCCCATCCCAGCACCGGATGCCTTTGAAGAAGGGAACATGTCCAACATTTCCCCCACTATACAGATAGATATTTCCACAACACCTGGGAAACCTGAGCTCATCTCGCTGGGCGCATCTTGCACTCAAGCAGAAACTCAGGCGTACAAAACCCTCTTTCAAGAGTTCCGTGATGTCTTTGCCTGGTCCTATACCGAGATGCTTGGTCTCGAACCCGCCATCATAGAACACCACATTGATACATGGCCGGAGGTACCCCCTGTTCGTCAGAAACAGCGACCCATTCATCCTTCCAAGCTCCCCGCTGTTAAAGCTGAGGTCGAGAAACTTCGCAAAGCAGGATTCATTTATCCTATTCCGTACACCACCTGGGTGTCGAACCTCGTTCCCGTCAACAAAAAGCAAGGCACCCTTAGAGTATGCACTGATTTCCGTGACTTAAACCACGCTTGTCCAAAAGACAATTTCCCCACGCCATTCATTGACCAACTCATTGATGACTGTGCGGGCCATGAGGTCCTATCTTTCATGGACGGGTTTTCCGGATACAACCAGATTCACATCCATAAAGAGGATCAGTACAAGACTGCCTTCACCACCCCATGGGGCACTTTTGCCTATCGCGTCATGCCATTCGGCCTTAAAAATGCTGGTGCCACTTTCCAGCGAGCCATGACCTATTGCTTTCACGACTTGGTTCATATCCTGTGATTCTACCTTGATGACCTCACAGATCGTTCCTGAAAACGATCAGACCACCTTAACGACCTCCGGCAAGTTTTCCTGCTTTGTCGCAAATATAAAATCCGCTTGAACCCACACAAGTGTGTCTTTTGCATCCCGGCAGGCCGATTGTTGGGTTTCATTGTTTCCCAAGACGGAATCACTGTCGATCCCTTGAAATTCAAAGCCATCTTAGAACTTCCGCCTCCTCGCACGCTTCGGTAGCTCTAGAGTCTACAAGGGCGATCCAATTTCCTTAGGAGATTCGTTCCTGATTACGCCACCAAAGTCCACGGGTTCTTACGCTTACTTCGTACCCACATACCCTTTTTTTGGGATGAGCAAGAAGACATGGCATTCGAAGCCCTTAAGAAAGCTCTCACACAAACCCCCTTGATATCCCCACTGGATTTCTCTCAAGACTTCACCCTTTATGTCTCGGCATCTGAACATGCCATGTCCAGAGTTTTGGTCCAAGAAGATGCCTCTCACCAAGAGCATGTGATTTATTATGTCAGCCAGACCTTGTCTGGCCCACCTTTGCGTTATCCATACGAGGAAAGATTAGCCCTAGCTATAGTCTTTTCCGTACAAAAATTACGACACTACATTCTACTTAGTCATACCACGGTCGTGGCCGACTCCAACCTTATGGTCTATCTCCTAACCCGGCGGCTCTTACAAGGTCGTGTTGCTAAATGGGTCATTATCCTCCAGGAATATGACCTCACTTTCAAAACTTCCAAAAGCACTAAAGCCCTCGTGCTTGCTCATCTCATCACTGACCTCCCATCCTCTTCGGCATCACCCGTTATCCAAATGGACCTGATTGATGAACAAATCTTCATCATTTCATCTGACGACCCTTGGTACGGAGACATTTTGACTTACCTCCACACGCAAAAATTTCGACCACACATCGATTGTGACGGACGCCGTCGGATACGACACCATGCCCCCAGATACCTCTTGTTAGGGGATGTACTTTATCGACGCGGCGTTGATACCATCCTACGCCGCTGCCTATCCCATAGTGAGGCAGAACAAGTCCTCAATGATTGTCATAGCGGCGCCTGTAGAGGCCATTTCTCCGGCATGGCCACCGCCCAGAAGATCATTCGGGAAGGTTATTTTTGGCCATCATTATTTACTGATTGCATCACCGCAGTCAAGCACTGCCAGAACTGCCAACTTTTTGCCCCCAAAGCAAGAACCCCCCCCCCCGCCCCCCTTCATCCAGTCATCACTGTTGGACCATTCTGCAAATGGGCCATCGACTTCCTCGACTGCAACCCCACGTCAGCCGGCGGTCACAAACACATCATTGTGGCCGTAGATTATTTCACAAAGTGGGAAGAAGCCATGCCGACTTACAATTGCAAGGCCAACACTACAGCACGGTTTTTCTTCAACCATGTTATTACTCGTTTCGGAGTGCTGAAGCAACAAGTCTCTGACCACGGCTCTCACTTTGAAGATGCCGTCTGGAAAGAATTATCAACCATGTTGAAATTTGAACACCATTTCTATTCCTCCTACTATCCCCAAGGAAATGGCCAAATCGAAGCGATCAATAAAATTTTGAAGACCATCCTCCAACGTACTGTAGACAAACACAAATCCAATTGGCACCACATGCTTTTCCCGGCACTATGGGCTTACCGCACCTCAACCAAAACCGCCACTGATTTTACCCCTTTCCATTTAGTTCACGGTGTCGAATCCGTCCTCCCTATTGAGTGCCAGATTCCAGCCTTGCATATCGCCGTTGAACTCCTACCGGACACTTCCCCGATTGAGCAACGATTACTACTCCTAGAGCAGGCCGATGAAGATCGGCGCACAGCCATACAAAACATGGAAGCAACAAAACAACGATCAAAACTAAGTTACGACAAACACGTCCACCCGAGAACCTTTTCTGAGGGAGACCTTGTCCTCGCTTACGATCAAGCTCATGATAAAACCGGAAAGGGAAAGTTCGTGTCCATGTGGCAAGGCCCCTACATCATACACACCTACCTCGGGCAAGGGGCATACATTCTGACCGATTCAGAAGGCAATCCCCTACGCAACCCACGCAACGGGTTGTACCTTAAACGATTTTACCCATAGAAAATCTGATGGACACCACCGTCCATTTTAGTATAGGCATACTTTCTTTGTTCACAAAAAATTCAAAAAACCTAAATATTTGTTTTTCTCTGCATGACCACAGATGGATCCTCTTCCACTCTGCCATGTCGGTTTCGTTGATGGTGCAAGCCGTTGGTCTCCAAATCTCGCCTCCGCAGCCTGGGTAATATACTCCCCTTCACATGAGTTAATTCACATTGACGGAGTATGTTTAGGTGCCGCCACCAATAACCAAGCTGAATACGATGCCGTGACCGGTCTCCTGGCCGCAGCTCTCCAAATGAGTATCTGTCACCTCAACGTTTTCTTGGACTCACAGCTCCTAGTTTCCCAGCTCAACAATGATTACCAGGTACGCGATCCCTATCTTTTCAGAAAATTCCTGCGCACTAAGCAAATGGTTAGACAGTTTGAATCCATTTCATTCACACATGTCCCAAGACACCTCAACAGTGTAGCAGACCATATGGCCAACAATGTCCTCGACTGGCACACCAATCACATCATGTCATAACCAAAATGTGCATCTACGTGCATAACATGTGCCTCCACGGGCATATCCATAAACATAATGCATCCACGTGCATAACATGTGCCTCCACGGGCATATACCAAAACAAAATAATGCATCCACGTGCATAACATGTGCCTCCACGAGCATACACAAATAACAAAATACTGCATCCACGTGCATAACATGTGCCTCCATGGGCATATACAAAAAACAAATGTGCATCCACGTGCATACACGACCATATATCCAAATATATATACACACATATATATAAACCATGATAGTCAACATGTCATAGGTGCCCTCAGCACCCGATATACAAAAGATACATCAATCGTACAAAAATGCTTCCCCATATGCTCATCAGCATTTGGGGGCAGATACAATATCATCTACTCATCAGGATCCCTAGGCTCCTCCGGCCCCTCCTCCGCTGGCCCCGCCGGGTCATGGCGAGCCCGAACTCTGCGCTCCTCTGGCGCCTCCTCCACTGGCCCCGCTGGGTCATCCTATAGACGGATCCTCATCTAAGCCGGCTCTGCCGGGACATCCCAAGCACCACCCCTGTTCCCTGCCACAAACACCGCTGTCCTCAACAAGAGCGACCGCCACTCAAGTGGCGCACCGAAGCAACCCTCCAAAATATCCCGATCCAGGTCTCTCCAACCATCCTCAGGGAGTCTAGCTAGGATCCGGTCGAAGGTCTGTCTGACACCCTCTATGGCGTCATCGCGAGGGCCAACTCCTCTCCCACGAGCCGCAAAACCTCCACCACGTGGAGGTGGTACCACTGCAGGTGGATGAGCGACCACCATCGCCCGCCCCTGACGAGCCACGTAGCCGGCCGGTGGTACAGGCCCAACATCTGCACAATGCAAAATCAACCATCATATGCAACTATAATCATAAGAATAATAAATCCAACAACACATGATATAGTATAAAGTAAAACACAAAACATACGAGGCTCACTCACCAGACCAGCACGAATGGGTACCCGTGGCCGCAAGGTCGTCAAACTCTCAAAGAAAAAACAGCATAGGAAGGAGGCATAACAGAACTCACCTTCCTCTCGAATGGCCTTGTCCAGATCTCTCCGGACACCAGCCAGAAACATCTGCCCCCAGGCATAATAAGTCCCCCGGAGAACAGAGTCCACCATCATCGTCGATCCCCCAGACATACGATGAGGCGCAACAGCACCCAATATCCGCAAAACACATGCACCAACAGCCCGCATATCCCACTCACGTAGGGATCGCAGACTAATAGAGCTGTTCTGCAAAATAGCATCATCAACACAGAAAGTCTGTAACAAGTCCTCCATGTCTACACCCGGCGGGATCCTCCGCAAGAGATCACCCACCTCAACCAAACGAGGCAACCCAGTCAAAAAATAGACATCCGTGAGGGTGATCTCCAACCTCTCACCCCCAATAATAAATGCACCCTCCGTTGGCACCCACCAACTCACTAGCTTGGTCAGGAGCCATCTCACTGAACGAATAGGTGGAATCTGAGCGAACTTCAAAAGTCCGCTCACAGCCAAAGTCTGTCGCACCCCTGGATCAGTCTGAATCCTCACCATAAGATCATCATCGATCTCCCGCTCCCACCACGAGGACAATGGTCTCCTCAACATCCTGCCAGAAAACAGAAAAAAAAAAAATTTAGCCCCAGCACAAAATTTTTTGAAAAAATCCCATCGCGGCTTTTCCATGAAAAGCCGTGATGACAATCGCGGCATTTCCACCAAAAGCCCCGATGACCATCGCGGCCTCCATGCAAAAACCCGCGATGAACATCGCGGATTTTGGTCAGACAGTCGCGATGAACATCGTGACTATCTCCCATGAAATCGCGATGAACATCACGGGTTCCAACCTCACAGTCGCGATGAACATCGTGACTGTTAGCCTGAAACCCACGCGGTTCATCGCAGGAACAGACCCGAAACCCACGATATTCCACGTTGGAGGGTCAACATGGAATTTCGCGGCCTTCGGGGGCCCGCCTCCAAACAAAAAAGACATAATTGAAAAGGATAAGGCAAATAGAGTTACCTGAAACTCGCAGAATCGAAAACCAATGGTGAAATCTCCCACAAATCAAGAAATGGCTCTGACAGCTCTATCAAACTCGCACGTAACAATGACAAGTCATTTGGGCCCCACGCCCTATTTATAGAAATTCCACCAATTTTCAAACAACCATTGCGGGATCATACGAAGTCCATTTTTCAAACCGTTGGTACCGTTGGAATCAGCACAGCGAGAACTTCCTGCAGGTTCCTTCCTTTTCCCATTTTCACGGGGTCTATTTTTGACCATTTTTTGGCCTCTCTCGTGGCCTCGGTTTGCATGCCACATCGGTCGTTCTCCATTTTCGACATGCCTTATATAGCCGGATTCAGTTTTCCACGCTCGTGATGATGCTTGAGATCATTTCTCACTCTCACCTTTACATTTTTTGGGCCTTTTTTCCATACCCCCTCGTCACCTCGGTTTGCGTGCCACATCGGCCGTTCTCCGTTTTGGACGTTTCATACATCACCGGATTCAGTTTTTCGCGCTCGTGATGATGCTTGAGATCATTTCTCGCTATCACGTCCCGATTTTCAGGGCATTAGTACACCCCTTTTTTGTTCGATATAATTTTATCCCTTTTTCGGGCCGAGCAACCACTTTTACGAAAAAGGCACTTAGGGAGTTTCTGTTAAGCTCTTTTCTGACTCCTAAAAACAATGAAAAGATTGCCGAGCAACCTTGCTTCCTTTCATGCTCGTTAAACGTATCTGAAAGGGCGTCTACCTAGTATAAGTTTACCCCTTTTCCGGACCTTGTAGACTAATTACGAAAAAGGTATACTCTAGTCACATCGGCTAGAAGAGTTCTCCATCCGCATCATTTTATGCTTTTTCGGGCCTTGGAGACTAAACTTACGAAAAAGAAACACCAATAGAGTCCACTTACCGTTTTCAGACTCTCTAAACATGAAAGCAACCATGAGCATGAGCCGTCCTGGGCTCACAAAATCCACAGGACCGTACCATTTCAGAGCACACTTTTATCCCTTCTTGGAGCTCATTAAAACTACAAAGAAGGAATCAATGGTGCCTCTTGGCGCCACGACAGATCACATCTACTCATTAGGTAGCTTCCCCATTTTGGTCGCCTTTGTTCAGAGTATTCTGCAGTATGTCACCTTGATAATCCCTCGATGGCACCTATCAGCTCGTCCTCCCCCCCAGAGTCAATATATACCATTCAGTCAAAGCAATGATCCCCACACCTACAAGTCAGTTACCCATGCTGCCAGGTCAACCATGTCATCATGCTCTGAACAAAGGAGGTTTGATTCTACCCACTATATGACCCCAGTTATTTCCCATTCCCACAAGTATGTCAGTCCTACCATCAGTACTACAACACTTCAGTTTTACACCTCGTGCTCCTATCAAGGAAACATCATTGCCTTGTTAGTTGCTGGTCTCTCTCTGTCGACGACAACCACATTGATTCCAGAGGATAGACCTAGAGGCCCCTGTGTCTTGGACTCATCACCATTTATGATGAGTGCCTACGAATCACTTCGAGAGGAATCTTCAGTGCCTCTCCAAATGGTTGTTTCTCACATGCTCGACTTCAACACCTTGATCGCATCGTTGAGACTCGCATAGGGTATTCATCCATTTCACTTATTAGTCGAAGACCCCGGATACCTCCTGACTCCTCCACATTTGAGAGTCTTCCTATGGATAAAACTAGTTACACTTCTTCTATAGATATCCGGGTTGTGCATGGCGACAGTATTCAGATGTACCCCAGTTTCATACTCCCTTGAGTATACAGTTACATTATTTCTCAGAGATGACTCATAGTCTTTGAGTCCCTACAGATGTTGGACACCTTCAGTTTCAGCAGTTCCTCAGTTATTCCAGTGTATCAGTTATTGAGATCCGTTATGATCGGGAGTACATCCCAAAATAATGTCCCCTCTGGACCATTATGGTGTACCAGTAGATTCTTTATGTATTAGATCCCCCTTCTTGGGACTAATTGTTATGAATATGTCTTGATACGAGCATGGGAATGCTCGCCTCGTCCATTCTCAGAGATTATACCTCATTCATATTGAGGCCATGTAATATTTTTTGTTTCTTGCAGCTTCCAAGGGCCGTGGCTCCAGTCTCCAATCGGTCTCTTCTCCTTCCCAAACCCCTGAAAAAAGACAAAAGAACTATGATTTCTATCGGCCATACGATGAGATCCTGCCCTCACACATCAGGGGGCAATCTGTTAACACCTAAAAAGTGCTCACTATCTCATTCCCTTATTCACATGACCCATTTGTCCACTTTTCCACCATCTGAGCCTTTGAAACCAACAAAAGGTCACCAAAAGACCTTAGTACACCCCCTTTTTCCATTAAAAAATATTATTTTTCCTGAAAAGCATAAAAAACTTTCAAAAAGGGTCCAAATTCCCAAAAATATTAAAAAGAGAATTAAAATATTATTTTTATTCAAAAAAGGAAAAAGGAGGGAAAAGTACCTAAACCAAGTTGGTCAATACCATTTGGTTTCCACAAAACCACAAATGGTATTCCCCACCACCAAAACCTATAAAAAGGTGGTAAGGGCTCCTCATTTCACATCCATCCATTATCTCATCCTCATGCTGCCGAAATCTTCCTTGAGCATTTTGGCCATTGTAAGCAATCTTGGAGAAGGAGACCTCTTGGAGCTTGGAGCTACTCATCTTGGGAGTTGCTCAACATCAACCTTCACCATTGAAGGTATTATCGCAAGCACTTGCTTTCCCCCCCATTTTTTAATACAAATTCATTCTTTAATATTTTCTTGTTCTTGTTTTTTAAATGTTTACATTATTTGCTTATATTCTTGCATAGATCCATGATTAGTTTTGTTTAGATTAGTTTCTTGTTTAATTCTATTGAAACTGCTGCTACTAGTTAGCAGGTGCCCATAGCACTAAGCCTGGTTGCAAAACCGGGCCAACAATAGTAATAAAAAGAATCCCCTAAAAGCATAAAAAAACAGAAAACAAAGTATAATGGAAATGCAACGAACCACATAACGTGGTTGTATATAAGAATATTTGAAATCCATTGTTCAAATGTCACAATATAAATGACTTACTATGTAAGACTTAATGTTATTATTTAGCATTGTGTGATGAGAATGGTATTAAGATTCTGGACTTGTACTCAGATAGATAATCAAGTTGTTTTTGATTTAATGTTTAACATTTTTTTTGTTCTTACAAGTAGGTATAAATATATATTTAAGCATGAGTCCAAGCTAATTATGGTCTTTCATGATAGGTTAGTGGCAATGCAAACATCAAAAAAAACATTTTGTTGACTTGGATATATGATTTGAGGTACTTCCATAACGAATTTGAATATGGTGTAAGAAGAGCAATTGTAGGAAATTGAGCTAGCTTCCAAAGTATTTATGTTCTATTTATTGATTTTTTGTATAAAGATGCTAAATTCAAGTTTTTCTTACATTGGTATGTTATTTTTCATACATGGTCATTAGTGCAGGTGTTGAGTATCTCAATGATGGAAATTTCATTAATTTTTTTGTACAATTGTAGGGAATAGATTGTTATTGAGTACATCAATGATATAATTTCATTAATTTTTTTGTCAATTGTAGAGAATAGTTTGTTCTTGTGCATGTCAGTTGTTTTTTCAAAATTTATAATGCTAGTTTTATATTTTTATAGAATGATGAAAGTGATTATACCTTTCAAATTATAAGGTCATGAGTTAGTGCAAGGTATGGTCTTAACATAATCAAACAATATTTTTTCTTTGCATTGTAGACATTTCTTTGTTTTAGTGCATGGTATAATGTATTTAAAAAATGGATAAAACACAAAACATTATAGCAGAAACAATAGTCATGTATTTTAGGATTTTGATACTAATGAAGTCAAAATAAATTAATCATAGTAAGCAACAATAATTTTTAAAAAATTATATATTTGAAATCTACCTTCACTAATCTATATGTGTATTTAATTTCATGGATAAAAGATTTGTACTCTCAATATAAAAAAAAAATGTCAAAAATGTAGTTATTAAGAATCATTATGAAAAATGATGCTTTTGATAAATTTGGCTACCTCAAAAATATTCATGTTCCTGTAGTCAAAATGGAATCCCTATCTTGAATCCCTGAGATCCATTTCATCATGAAGGAACCGTGAGGGGGAACAATGGATTGTGGTAAAGGAATAAGGTTGAGTGACTATCACTTGGGTGCAAAGAAGATTCAAAGAGGAGATCGAAATAAGTGTAGGGTCTTAAGTATATGTTGTTCAAGATCGAAGACAAATTGATCATGGAGCAAGAGGAGATATAAAATGGAAGCCCACATGATGGTAACAACTAGTGATATTGCACATGAATACATCTTCTAGATCAGGTTGAGAACAATTCTCCATAAGGGTGTGTGGCTCCAAAAAGTAATTAGCATATATAATATTTAAATAAAAAATGTTGAGAATATTTGTGCACCTTTGGTTAGGGTTAGTGTTTACTATTTGGGATAATCAGCTGTGTATTTTGAAAATTATTTTCCCCTTCACAGAACTTTCAGTGGGTAATGGCCTAAAGTATTTGGGATTCCTTTTAAAACATGATGGTTATCTCATTAGCGACTAGAATTGGTTATTATTCAAATGCAAAAACATAATATTTAATTGGACCTTTAAATGGCTTTCCAAAGCACGTAGGTTATTTCTGGCTAAATCATTTTTAGAAGCTATCCCTGCCTACTGTAGTACTATTGCTTAGATTCCAAAGGGAGTCCTAAACGTTGTTAGAAAGATAATCTTTAACTTTATCTGGTCGGGATCCACATATCATAAAAAATTTGTCCGGATAAATTGGTAGGAGCTAGCCAAGCCAAAAACCTGGGGGGTTGGGGACTGAAATGCCCGTTGATTTTCTGAAAATCCTTAACAACAAAGGCTATTTGGAGGTTATTAACAGGATCCAGACTATGGTGGGAGGTTATTATTCAAAAATATATTTTTTCTTTATCTCTAGTTGAATGGTTATGATGCAACCAAAAACTTGTGCAAAATGTCTCAAAGTCTTGGAAAGCTGCGATCCTTTCCTTCCCTATAATTGGTAAACATCTCTCATGGAAAATTGGGAATGGGAAGAGCATCATATTAGGCGAAGACTCTTTGTTCTCAAGCTGGGAATATAGTAGGATTCATGTGGCCACGATCCTCCAGTTAAGATGCAAAGGGTTCTTCACACTTCACCAAATTGAAAATCCCAAGTCTACTACACCTTTCGAGCAAGCTTGGTACTCGGCTGAAAGTATTGGGTTCAAAGGAGATGAGACAAATATTTGGAATGGTTATATTAATCAAATAATTTTTAAACATATCCATTTAAGAGATGAGGATGTCTTTGTGGTTTGGAAAAATGACCCACATGGTCTTTACAGCCCCAAAAATGGCTACAAGAGTTTATTGGATTCGTAGATGGTAGAACCATTGTGGTGGTGGCGACCACTGTGGTGCCTAAAATGGCCCCCTAAAACAAAGTTGCACACTTGGTTTTTCCTAAGGGAGAAATCCCTTATGTGGGATCACCTTCAGAGACGTGGTTGGGAAGGCCCGGGAAGATGCACCCTATGCAGGAAAGTAGAAGAATCCAATCTCCATATATCAGTTTTATGTTTGTTCATGAGGAAAGTGTGGAAAGAAACATATATCCTTTTAAAAGCTAGATTGGTATGGACACGATCCTTGTTGCAGGAAATCTTAAAAAATTGGTTAACATAACCCTCAAACAAACCATACAAAATTTTGCCTCTTATTATTATTTGGCAAGTCTGGACAGCGCAGAATTTCTCCATCTTCAAAGACATCAATTCAAGACCTTTGACAATTGCAAGGAACACAATAGCCATATTATCTAACTATCCATAGGAGAACAAAGTCAAAGGCCTCAGGATCCCAGAAATCGAACCCATTAATAGAAAGAATCCTTGGGCCTATTTCGATGAAGCCTCGAACAACAATCCTTGCAGATTTGGAGCAGGAGGCTTATTATTTGTGGAAGACAATTTTTTACTCATATTTCAGGCAGGACTTGGAGCTGGATCAAACAACTTCGCTGAACTGGTCACTTAAACCTCCTCCTAATGCTGGCAAAAGGGGAAGAGATAAAGAAACTTCAAGTCTTCCGAGACTCTCAATTGATTAGTGACTGGACAAATGGAAAAAACGATTTTCATAACCTTGACTTAATCCCAATATTAGAAGAGATATTAATATTGCATCAGGATATGGAAGAGGTCTTCTTTTCCCATATCTACAGGGAAAGGAGCTTTGAAGCTGATCCACAATCTAAACTTGGATTGGCCCTTAACAATGGACAATGGAATATTCAAAAAGTGGTCGAAGGCATAATTATAGAGGATTATCAAATCTGCCTGTGGGATCCTCATTAAAATGAAGCCCTTCATGGCAATGGGAATTATGATTTTTTTTCTTATATGGGTTCTTTTTTGTTGTTCATTGAGGATATAGCTATCAAATGATGTTGTACTGAACTACTTGTAATGGGACATAATTTTTTTTATTTTTATTTTTACTCAAAAGACTTAGCTCTATATTGATAAGGTTTTTAACCGACCCATCCGAGCTTTCGTTATGATCATACAAAATGTAACTTTTGCTTATTACATAAATAAAGGTTTTGAGTTTTTTTCCAAGGAAAAAAAAAGATAAATTAAAATTTTTAAAATCCTTATTAAATGTAAATTTTTAGAGGTTTTGCTTATTATGACATTTTTTAAAATCCTTCTTTTTCCAACATTTAGTTCATTGAAATATTGTCTCGTGGGACCATATGCCCTTTCACTTATTAAGTGGAAGGGAATTTGCACATTGTGTCAATATTTCATGAGAACCAACCAAATGTATCCCACGACGATGATTGCTAAAGTTTCTCCTATGGTGTCTCCCTTCGAAACCACGTTTGAAGGAAAGTATGTTTGACCACTTGGACATGGTGTCTATGCCTATCCTAGTTATCATAGATTGTATGCTCAACTTTCAAAAAACAATTCCCATGGATATGAAAAATTGTATAGGGGTTAGAGAATAGATATGGTTTTAGCTTCATTGTATATTCAACATCCGTCGATCAAGATGCGGTCTAACAAATGTAACATTGATAGTTTCAAATTCTATAATCACAATTTCAGATTATAAATTAGACTAAAAATATTTAAAATTAATATATGAATCTTTAAAATTTTAATATATGTTATGGAGAGCATAAATAATCTTGTGAAAAACAAAATAAATAATGGATCTGGTCACAAATCAATGTAATTGCAATATTATGGCGATGACAGGTTTAGTCACTAGTTCATTTCTCCTTTAGAATGCAGTCCATGTGAAGGCATCATTCTTCTGTGCAACCATTCACTCAACATAATATTGAGAATGGCCTAGGGTCTAAATCTTCAATATCAATACAATTTAATCTTGGTTTATACAAAATAAGAAGAGAAATTTTAATCATCCAATTCCCACAGAAGGAAAAGAGGTTTGCAGAATTAAGGTGTTGTGTGAATTGTTTGAATTTCTTCATCGAGATATTGGTTATGGAGATGGGGATATATAGTTTATTATGTTGCAGAAAATGCAAGGCAATGAAATCTGCCAAGTAGTGGAATCAATTTGAATCTTACTGAATGCGACTTACATCAGTTTCAATAATATTGGAAACTATCACTATCTAATATCCTAGAGGTAGTTTCCTCATAATGATAATAGTAAAAAGAATCCCTAAAGCATAAAAAAACAGAAAACAAAGTATAATGGAAATGCAATGAATGACATAACCTTTATTGGTTGTATAGAAGAATCTTTGAAATCCATTGTTCAAACCTCACAATATAAATGACTTGTTATATAATGGTTAAATGACTTGTTATGTAATGGTTTAATGTAAGTATTTAGCATTGTGCGATGAGAATGGTATTAAGATTGTGGATTTGTATTGAGATACATAATAAAGTTATCCCTGATTTAATGTTTAACATTTTTTTTTGTTTTTACAAGTAGGTATAAATATATATTTAAGCGTGAGTGGAAGGTAATTATGGCCTTTTATGACACATTAGTGGCAATGCAAACATCGAAAAAAATATTTTGTTGACATGGATGGATGATTTGAGGTACTTCCATAACGAATCTGAATATGGTGTAAGAAGAGCAATTGTAGGAAATTGAGATACCTTCCAAAATATCTATGTTTTAGTTATGTATTTTTTGTATAAAGATGCTAAATTCAAGTTTTTCTTGCATTGATATGTTATTTTGCATACGTGGCAGTTAGTGCAAGTGTTGAGTATCTCAATGATAGAATTTCGTTGATTTTTTTGTACAATTGTAGGGAATAGACTGTTGTTGAGTAGATCAATGATATATTTTCGTTAATTTTTTTGTACAATTGTAGAGAATAGTTTGTTCTTGTGCATGTCAGTTGTTTTAAAAAAAAATTATAATGCTAGTTTTATATTTTTATAGAATTATGGAAGTGATTATACCTTTCAAATTATAAGGTCGTGAGTTAGTGCAGGGTATGGCCTTAACATAATCAAACAATATTTTTTCATTGCATTGTAGATATTTCTTTGTTTTAGTGCGTGGTATAATGTATTTAAAAAATGGATCAAACAAAAAAACATTATAGCAGGAACAATACACATGTATTTTAGGATTTTGATACCAATCAAGTCAAAATAAATTAATCATAGTAAGCAACAATAATTTTTAAAAAATATATATATTTGAAATCTACATTCACTAATCTATATGTGTATTTAATTTCATGGATGAAATATTTGTGCTCTCAATATAAAAATAATGTAAAAAATTCAGTTATTAAGAATCATTATGAAAAATGATGTTTTTGATTAAATTTGGCTACCTCAAAAATATTCATGTTCCTGTAGTCAAAATGGAATCCCGATTCCCTATCTTTAATCCCTGAGATCCATTTCATCACGAATGAACCGTGAGTGGGAACAATTGATTGTGGTAAAGGAATAAGGTTGAGTGACTATCACTTGTGTGCAAAGAGGATTCAAAGAGGAGATCGAAATAATCTTGTAGGGTTTTAAGCATATGTTGTTCAAGATCGAAGGAAAATTGATCATGGAGCAAGAGGAGATATAAAATGGAAACCCTCATGATGGTAACAACTAGTGATACTGCACATGAACACATCGTCTAGATCAGGCTGAGAACACTTCTCCATAAGGGTGTGTGGCTCCAAAAAGTAATTAGCATATATAACATTTAAATAAAAAATTGTTGAGAATATTTGTGCACCTTTGGTTAGGGTTAGTGTTGACTTTGTCCAAGAGGATGTTGTTATATTTACTATATAGAGGCATTTGCCAATGATGTAAGTAATGAAATCTAGGTTTCCTTTATTTTCTCCATTATTATTATTATGTTAAGCAAGTAATCAATTCTAAGCTTCCTTCATTTTCTCTTGTATTAACTTTTTTTTATAATTTTGTTGGTTAATAAAAGTAAATTTAGTTTTGTCCTAATTATTCTATTTACATATCAATTTGGGAATATAATTAATATTAGACTATATATAGGTCATCTTTTCTCGAATATAAGTTTTTGAACCTCCCACCCAACCAATTTGTTGTTTCTATGCTTCTCCATCGAGATAGGGTTTGCAATTTTCTCTATATAGAGGAAAGGCTAAGGCTAAATCCATGTCGATGGCACCGTTCACTCCTCTAGTCATTCAGTATTATGAATCTTCTAGTTTAACATGTCTTGATGGTCCTTAGGTTTTCTACCTCATTTCATTTCAGATCATATTCTTGCCAATGCATTTCCAAAGAAATCACAAGTCCTCATATTTTAACCTTATGTGATTTTCTCTCTAACGTTTAGTGCAACTTGGAAAGTCTATTGCTCATTTGATTTCTGTAATCCTTAGCTTCCACAGTTTTTAACCTCAATCCCATTGTTGCATCCCTCCTTATCTTCATACTTTTGCTAGGAAATGGATGTCACTCTACTTGCTCTAATCTTAGGTTGTTTGGGGAAGGTGCACATCTACACTATATGACTTATATTTGTATGTCACTAGTTTTCAAGATCTAAGGTTTTTCCGTGCAGGAGATTATTCCATCAAACATGCAAAGGCTTATGAACTCAACTAATTAGTGATGCAACACTTTCCTTCTTTCAACTATCCTTCATAACTCTAGTTTTCTTTTTTTAAGGTTCCACTAATCAATTTGGCTAGATAACTTACTGATGCAGAAGATGAAGTATGGATTGTATCGTTTACTGTGCTTAATGGTATACTGTAAGGTGCGTTATGTTCAAAATAATATTTAGGCTTCGCCTTCCTATACAACAACCTCTTCTTTAATGCATTTCTTGCCAGAGTACTTCATATTATGATCGGGATGGGTTGGAGGATCTATTGTCCAATGTTTTGTAAAGGCATGCCTTGCTGCGCAGTGACATTTTTATGGCTTTCAAACATGTATGCTGAGCTCGAGTGAACTTTTCAAAGCTGATCTCTACACAACATGAAAATTCGTGTTTTAGCACCACTTACATTGTGTGGTGTTAAGGTGGTGGTATTATCGACAATTACAATTTGATGGTGTTATAGTGGTGGTATTAGCAGCAATTACATTTTGTGTTGTTAAAGTGGTGGTATTAGCACCACTTATATTTTGTGGTGTTAAGGTGGTGTTAATGTTTGTTAATATTATTGGAATTGAAGTTTGCACTCATCCATGTTAAGATATATGCCATGTTGGAAAGTACCATAAAATGGTGCTAATCTTATTTACTTAGAAAACTAGATACAACATCATAACAATAAAAAATTTTAACTAATAACTTAGAAAACCAGATATTTTAAAGAATCAAGGAGCACTAAAGTTGGTTATTTTCTTTTTCAAAAGTCTGTATTTCAACATAAAAGAAGTTTAAGTAATAGAGCAACAAATCACATATCTTGGAGATATAAGGAAATTCTATGTAGGAGATATATCATCTTTATGAAATGTTGTAAGATAAAGCTGGGCACATTGAGACACAATACATGGACATGTAGAAATAAGATTTAATTATGAGGATTTGCATCATAAACACGACTTCATAAATAATTAATTTGTCATAACTAAATTTAATTTTATTGTTTTTATTCAAATAAATGCTCAAGATTAGTTTTGGGGTTTTGCACCACAATCACAACAAGTCCAATTATTTATTTCTAATCAATTTAAACAAATAAATTCAAAAGATTCATTTATGAAGCTTTGCACCACAATCACAACAAGGTCACAAATAATTATTTTGTAAATAAACCAATTTCAAATCATTCATTCTTAATACTACTTAAACAAATACATATCTAGGATCCTTAATATTGAAAAATAATTAAAGTTCCACCAATTTTCAATTTCTTACTTTTCTTAGTGATAAAAATGATTTTAATTGAAATTTGATTATTCTACTAGCAATACTTTTATTGATATTATTAAATTTCATTATGTATATTATTATCACTATTAAGCTTTGAGCACAAGGCATGGGTCTCAAATCCATGGAGATGCACATGCTCGAGGGAGAAAACCTCTACTTTGGGCCCTAAAAGAAGCTTCTAGGAATCCAGGACCAAGAAATGCACAGGTCTCAAAGGTCTCCACACATCTTCCTAAGAGTATTATTATCATGGATGTGTGGGCATTGACACCATTGTAAGTTTTATCACTAGGGATAGGTCGAGTGGCCTCGCCATGCTTAAGAGAAGAAATCTAAACCTTAGGCTAAAGGAATCTTCTAGGAATCTAGGGCCAAGTATGATGTGTTTAACCAACATAAATGACCACTTGAGAGGATATTTTCCCTTAAAATAAGGATGAAGTAGGAATTGGTATGAAAATAGAACTAAGTGCACTAGTAGAAAAATGGGTGATAAATGACCAGGAAACCAAAAAGTTGGTCACCAAGAGAAATAAATGACTAAAACACCAAAAAAGTTGGTCACCACAGTATTTTTAAGTGAAATATGACCAATTTTGAGCAAGTTTAAGTGATCACAACTAGAAATGACTAAAATAAATGACTAATTTAATCCCAGGATAAAAAATATGGCTAAACAGTCTAAGTTAATAATTATATAAGATGTTCATTGTTAAAATTTATAAAATTATAATATTTTTATTTGAATTTCATAAATTTTAACGCTGCAGATTGATTTAGAGACCCCCTTTTTTCTGAATCCTTTGTGTATTCTTCCCCTTACTCTTGGTGCCATATTAGATAGATTATTGGAAGGAATGCGAACCAAGGAAAAGTATTATATTTGGTTTGAATGAATAGTCAGTAGTATCTCCCAATGTCTTCCTAATGGCCAATGGCTCATATTTTAATTGAGAAGCACGAGGGCTTGCCAACTAGGCACTGTTGATGCTCAACATAGACATGATTCTGAAGTGTTGGAACATGATGCTAGAGATGAACTAACTATTTTTTTTCAATATAATTCCATCTATATAGTCGTGTCTAGTTCGATGTGCTTCTCATGTCCATATCTTATTTCACCATTTTTGTTGTCATATGACCCCTTCAACAAACCTTCCAAGTTACATGATGTGTGTCAACATAGTCCGGTCGGTGTCATGTCTTGGAGTTTGGTTGTTTCTTGTCATGCATGTCAATCACATCATTTTATTTAGGTCATTGAATTCAAGACATCGCACTGGTTGTGCTCATACTTCATTTGGAGAAATCTATGTCTGTTTGACCCTTTCAATAGTCTGTCACAATTTTGGCAACTACGTGCATTTTGCATTATGTTAGTTAAAAATTGCCAATTTTTTGTCCCTCCATTAATTCACAATGTAAATCCATCCATCAGTCTTCTCATTACGCCTATGCTTGGAAAGTTTAAAAATACCCCCTAAGTGTACCTCTTTGCAAAAAAAAAAAAAAATGCTCTTGATTTTTAAAAGAAACCCTTCCCCTCTTCCATTTAAATTTTATATTCACCATTTCCATTAATTATTTCCAATAAATCAAATGAAATATTCCCTTTATTATTAAACCCTTAATTCCTCATACCCTTACCCTTTTATTTCCATTCCCCTTCATCTCAAAATAAGATGGGCCTCCCTTTTTGAAATTAAAGAAACCTCTATTAAAATGGTTTTATTCTCCAAAGGTTCTATGGCTATTAATTTCTTTAAAAGGCTAATGTTTAGTAAAAATTAAAATGACTCTTTTATAGGGTAAATTATTCGCAAATATAACACAAGATATATCATAAGGTGTCCCCCAAGCTTCTTCTTGTCAAATTTTGCTGCTATCTCCAAAAAGTTGGGCCTACATGAGAGAATGTGATATTATGAAGATTTTTAATTTAAAAGAGTTATATTTTAAAAGGGGAGGCTCCTTCTTAGAAACCCTTTCCCCTACTATGCACAGACCATAGGGTATATCGACATCGAAGCCATTGTAAAATGTAGCAGCAGGTGGAATTGTAGGGTTGAGTTTAATGTGGAGGGAGGGAATGAGTAAGTTATGATGTGAGTAATAATTGGAAAATGGTGGTGAGGAGGAGGAAAAAATGCGCAGAAACACTAGCATGTATCCATAGTTGGAAGCCCATAGCTAGAAATAGGTAATTAAGTACAAAATTGCGAATACAACTACTAGGGGAGTGCTTTTGCTGATTGAGACCAACATGCTTTCTATAGGGGGCATAGTAGTAATTATCAAAAATTACAAAAAGGACATTACAAGCATAAGGGATGATAAAACTGAGATATAAATTAAGGGAATCCTGGTTATTTTTGTTGCAGTGCTGCATCATCTTCTATGGTGATGGTATTATTGCTGGTGGAGCCAAGTGTAGCTGTAGACCTCATATTTTTCTCATCGAAATGGTTTTCAATGACTATTATATTCCTTTCCATGAGCTTGTTCATATTCCTTATATATTTGACAACCTTTATTATTGAATTTCTCTCAGCCATGGAGGGATTCCCTTCCATTGATATTATGTGAATAAGCGTCTTGAGCACCTAGTGGAAAACCACTAAGTGCTCATAGAGAATCACTCTTTGTTTTGTGCCTCCTGGATTCTGGATCATTTATCTAGGGGATCAAATGAAACTTCATCCTGCATAACTAGATTGTTCTAAACTAGAGTCCAATTTTCTTTGTCTTTCACCTCTTCCTCTTTCTTATCCTCAGTGTTGGGATGTAGAGGTATCGACCATGGGACAAAATTTATGTTCAAGCGGAAAGTGATCCTAGTCAGGTTCGAGTGTAGAATGTTGCATCCCAATAGGGGTCCTCCAGAACCTTTCACTCGCTAATTAGGGTGTCCCCTTCATTCCTCTGGTCTTATAGAATAATCCCCATAGTAAATTTACCAAACCATAATTTGGCTAGAGTGAACTCGAACAGAGATTTCCTAGCTCTGGAGTTGCCAGGGTCTAGTACCCACCTGGATATCATCTGATGCTTGTCCACATGCTGGAAGATAATTGACTCTTGCTATATTTATGCTTCCTTCTCCTCAATTTTTCCTCTTAGAGCTCTCCGGATCAAATTTATGTAGGCAATGGTGTGATTGGACGCTCTCGGCTGGTTCATTGTGGTATATTTCTACCCTCCCTCTTCGTTCCTTGTCCGCTTAGTTCTAGTAATGCTAACATCCCAAGTTATAGGTAGGAAGATGAGGAATGCACTGTATTCTTTTCGAATAACCGAAATGGGAATGTAGATAGGTCAGTCCTTTGCTCGCTTGATATTCCTGGAAATTGTCATGATTGAACTCTCTATGGCCACCTCAAGGATCGCAGTTTGTTTCATTGAACTGTACTACCTTCTTAACTCTTGCTTCCCACAAGATCCCTCACAGCCATCATCTATAGGATTTCTCTACTTGAACATGATCTGCATTAATAAGTATTTATATTATCCATGAGCTCTCCATGGTTGTGGTTCGCTTCTTGTCAATCCTTGCACCTCCAATTGTCCTATGCGAGCGGGTTGGATCATGATGGTCAATGTGTTGTAATGGTCTGGCCATGAAAGAGAGGGCCCCATAACTTCATTATGGAGCCCAAGTGGACATATATAGTTAATATATTAATATACTATATGTAATATATTAATACTAATATTAATAAATTAAAAAAAGTACAAATAACAAAATAAATTTAATAAAGAGATGGAACATAATTTTAAAAAATGATAAAAGAGAGAAAAGAGAGGAAGTGTGGGTAAATTGAGAAAATGAGAGATGGAGAGGGAAAAAGGAAACTAAATGAAAATAGGTCTCTTTTTAAAGAGAATCTCTTATGGATGTGCAAGAATTACATCACCCAAAGGAAGTTGAAGTGAAGGGCAATGGAGATAGTATAGGGAAATGGAGAAAGGTAAATGTTGTACATCATGTGATTTGAATTAAATTTTAATATTTCATTGATGTGTGATATCTGTGTGCTACAATTTTCCATGCTTTTATAGTTTTAGATGGAATCTCTTCCTCCATACCATATTTAGGCTTCACATTAATGTTTAAAAGATTCCTCCCTCCCTGGAATATACTAGTGATTGGATATGTGCTCCCTGGAATGGGATACTTGGATAAATTCGTCAGATGAAAGATCAATCTGGCCCTAGCCCCTTGGGTAGTGCTGGAAAGAAACCTACATAAATTCATTGGGTCAAAGATGAGGTCGGCCCTAGCCTTTCTGTTAGCGCTTGAAAGAAGGAAACCCCACTAGTTTGTAAGCTCTTTGTTTTTATAAGGTGGGGACATAACGTAATAGATAGATTGAAATATACACCTCCTTAATTTGTTCTTTCCATGACCCACTCCCACCTACATCTTCTTATCTCCTAATATCCACGAAATCCTTATATATGGGATAATCACACTTAACCTAACATTATAAAGAGGGGGGAGGAAAGAGGACAATTGTTCGAGTTATGGCTCGGAAATAGGTTGCTTTGATGGGACTAGAATAACTACATATGGGATTATAACTATAGATGGCATACATAAGTGCGTAATTGATGCTTTTCTATTCCTATTTTCACCACTGGTTCATCAGGGTAGAGGGGATCCTTTTAAGATGGTGACTCTCTATCTAAATAAAGACGATATGAAGCTACATGTGGTGACCGAAGCTAACAACTTACTTAGAGGCTCTCCATATGTATTTTGGTGATTAATCAGGTTGGCAATGAGATCTGAGAGTTTGATGGATGGTTCAGCTTCCTCCATATCTCTCCCTCAAGAAGGTCCTCCCACAGTTTATTATATACGCAATGTTATATGGGCTCACTTCCCACTATCAATGATCCTAAGTGCTATGCCTTGTTTGAAAATATCTCCTTCAGGTTGGGATTCCTCCCTCAAATGGATGGATTAAATAACTGGTTCAGCTGGGATGGATGTCTTGATGTTCACATTTTTTTCCGATCTTTCTATCTTTTCTCTCTATCTTTCTTTTTAACCCCAACAAGCAGACCACAGGTGTGTTGTTGAGCCCCTAATTTATCTAGCATTAATTATTTCTCCAACTCTCAATCCATATTTAATAAATGTTCATCCCTGTAGGGGATGATAATGTAGAAACAAAAGCTTGAAATACATCAAGAAAGAATTAATGTGTTGATTTTGCCCCTCTCCTAGTAGTGTCAGTAGATTGTCAATTCCCATGTTCAAAAGTTGGGGATCCGGGAGAATGCAGTGATGAGCCATTGAGCAGGAAGAGAGTAAATAAGGTCTCCCCCAAAATGGGGTATGTCTTTAGCCTTCCCTTGGTTTGTACCTTAGCAAGTTGGACAACTTTGTTAAGCCATAAGCATGTTGATGTTGAATCAATATTGATGCAATCACTTAGATTTCTATTTATTGTTATCAATTACTACAATTACTATTAGGAAAGCCATAGATGGTGACACATCCATTACAGTGCTAGAAATATGTCACTACATACACAAATTCCATCTAGCAACAAGTCAAATTAGGGTCTTTTTGCTTGAAAATTTTGTCTAATATAGTAAGGGTGGATAGAAGGAAACTAGTGGCGATAATATTGATATAATGTTCTACCACTCTAGGTTATTAGAGTTTGGTCATTGGTTCATATTCTTCATTCCCACACTAGAGCGTTAGAAGGGACAAATTTCACAAGGGACTCTTTAGCAGAGAAGGGAAAGTTTAAACCTTGTGTTGCATATGGTTGAGAAAAAGAAGAGGATGGTTGATTGTTGGATGGGTGAGATACCCATTGAAATAAATTATGGTGGGTGTCTTGTTCTATTTGAAGTTTTGAGACTTGGGTTGGATTGCATGATACTAGAGCCACATAGGTATTTGTATTGCATGAGAGTAGAGCCACATAGCATACATTAATGTTGGAGTTGGAAATAGATTTTTAAGTAATATTTGAAGCACTTGGAGGATAACAACTGATTTTTTTTAACTTTCTTTTAGTCATGTCTATTCATATTGGAAATTTCTTGTAATGGTGTTCTATCATTGGAACAATAAAGATCACTAATCTTTAATTTTTATTTAGTTAATAAATTCTTACTCTACATGAAATTTCAATTTTGTGAAAAAATGCTTCCTTTGACCAAATATATGCCAAATATACACAAATAGGGAAAGTTTACAAAAGAAAGTGGGCCATGTTGGTGACCATCACGTGATCAAAATGGTAGGCTTCAAAATCCATTAAAGCTACCAAAATTGACATATATCATCTAGTAAAAATCTATTTCCTCCTATCTATAATCATTTTAATCTAATATCCTCATAGAGCTAGTTGGTCATAATCATTTAAATCAAATGTCCTCATAGAGCCAATTGGCCAAATAACAAAATATTGTAAGTTTAAAAAAATATGTCATTAAGACATGGCAGGTTTGGGAGTGAAAGGGTTAGAAAGTTATCATTCAATAGCCATGATGGAAGGATACATCAAGTTGTGGTGATGATCTCTACTCTCTTATGCAACTCTACCAAATTTGTATCTTGGCTTTCCTTTTCTATGATGATTTTGTCAAGAATGAATAGAAGGGGTGACCAAGTTAGTAGGAGGATCCCTATTTGTTGTCACTCATGCTACTATTGTATTACCATTCAATCTTAAAATGTTTTTGTATATAAACTAGCTCTTTTACATGGCTCTTTGTAATTTTGTTTGTGCATTATATCCATTGATAATGGTTGGATCTATAATGTACATGAGAACCTACAATTCATGGTCATTATGGATGTGCTTAATATATAGTTTGACTTGCAATGGTAATTTTTATAGGATAAACTACCTACTAGAAGCACACATAATATCAAACATTGCAATTGGTAGACAATATAGCCCAAATTATTCTAACCTTGGATCCATCTCCTTCAATTGGAGCTAATAGTTCTCCATTAAACTTGCACTATATCCAAATATTAATTCTCCAAATTAATGATGCCTTTCTTGTATCTGCATTTATCTATCCAAAGAGACCTTTGCCATCTGTGTGCATGACTAATGGTGACCTTATTGAAGCTCCTCATGACTTTTCTTATCCTTAATAACCTTATACATAACTTCAACCATCGTTGAAGTAAGCCATTTGTAAAACAATTTGGAGTAGATTATCTATGCACATATGTTAGTTGATCTAATGCACTAGGTAAAGGAACCCCTAATGGATGCCAATTCAAAAGTAAACCATCGGCATTATATTTTTCAAATTGCATCTGCATATATGATTCTAAATTAGGGTTATAATACAATCATTTAAAGGTTTGGAGGACCCTCTCTTGTATGAAATCAATTTAGTTGATATAACAAACAAATTCCCTTGGGATACCCTCAACATGGTGTCATAATTACTAGGGTCTTGTGCCAACTACTTAATCTACAACATAATCGATAACTTCTCTAGAGGTCACGGAAATCTAGTTGTGGTGATGGTTGGAGTAGTCCCTCTCAGAGTAAATATCTTCTCTTTATCTTCCTCTTTAGCATCCTTCTTGGTGTATCCCATTCCCATTGTTATTCATTTTCTATAAATCCATTCATACCATGATAGTAGTGGTTTGGATAATCATCTTTACAGGAACTATGTACCCCAACACCTATCCTCAAACCTCAAATGCACTCTCTATAAATTCTCTATGTGTGGTTCCCACAACATTGCTTAATAATGGTTGTGTCTATTCCTAGGGAGGAGGAGGATTCTCAATGTCTTGTCCTGCATGCTGAATGAAGGTGCTAGGAATTCCAACAATTGAATCTTGAACATCATCCTCAATGTAGACCAATGAAATGTTAGGGATATTCTTCTCCTCATACTACTAGAAGGATATCAATGTCTCCTTTATAGAAGACAACCCTTAATATATTTCAATGCATGTGGCATGCATATGTATGAATGCAACCATTAATTTATTCATGGAAAAGGTGCACCAGTTCAATTGTAACCTTGGATACAAAACCTTACAATTAACACAATGTATAAATAACACTCCCCTTTGGTAGGATCTTGCATCAGGTGACCAGTTGTGATCTGGTAGGTGACCTGAATGCACTCATCCCCTCTGAAAAGAATGATTGCCTCATGGACTCAATAATTATTTCCTCATGGCCTCCTCTCTCGATACTTTGATTCCCGTACAAACTAAACTCTCCTATCCTCTTTCCATGACTCCCTTCTCTTTAAAGTGCTTCCATAACATATTTCCCCTCCATGGACATGAAGACGACCATAATAATTTCTTGGGCATGAATAGGGTAAAATTGATCTATTCTCAAATGTTTTGATGCACTTAATTTATTAAAACTTTAGTGCACTAGGAAATTTCACCTACGCTATTAAAATTTGGAATCTATACTAAGTGCATCAAGCCAGAGTCACATAACAACTTGAACTCTATCATTCAAACATGGGTAGTTTCACCAATCTCCAAGGTAACCTGGTCCATTTACACAGATGGTTGTAAATTTAGAAACATGTACTTGCTAGAAAAATCATGGTTGACCAGTCTCATATTCTCTACTTTTCCCATGAGTTTTCCTATGACCTCGACCTGCAAATCTAGTTTCCCCCCCACCATGGCTTATTTTATGTATTTCATGAGAGTTAGAACCAATAATGAGTAACTACCTTCACCTTTCTCTATGACCTTTCCTGTCGCTATAGAATGATGTTTTGATATTCTTTTCCAAAATCGAGTGATTAATGGCCAAAAATACTAAAGAGATCAAATGAGTTTTTTCATTGTGGCATGGGCATGAATTTCCAATGTGAACGAGAGTTCATCACCATATCAAATAAAATAAAAGTGAGAAAATTTGTTTAAGTACTGGAGTTAAAATCCCCCAATGCATTTCTACTAGTTGGTGGAGTGGGTATCATGATCACCATGCAACCCACAATTTAGCAGTGCAATAGAGATTCCATCAACCTATATCTAAAGTGATGTTTAAAATTATCCACCTATCTTGGAATAAAGAAAAACAATTTTGACTATGATATCTAAATAGGAGCTCGATAAACATCATCTACGGTCTCTGAAATAGTATTAATATCTCCCTTTGATCTCATTATAAGTTGAGCATACAAAGATAAAATATTCCTCCTTCTCCCCTTCCTATAAATAGAAAATACTACATCGTGTTCATCACATTGAACATGTGATGGTTAATCTCTACTCTTGGCTAGTGAGAACATAAGCTAAAATGACCAAGAGAAAACTATGCCCATATGAACAATGGTGGTGAATGTAGTTAGGATGAATAATGATACCATTAGAAAATTCAAATTCCCAATATAGAATGCCAACTTTGTATTTATAGGCTTAGAGAGTGCAGTCCAAAAAATTTCGATGGAGCTCCTTTAGGTATACTTATCCTTAATAATGCTCTTAACTCCTGCTTAAGGTTGAGGAGATGAGTGGGATGGTATGAAGAGTCTATAGGGAGGGAGTATATGAATACATATATCATATATAAAATCAAAGAGACCTCAAAAACCAACAAAATCATTATCATGGTCGATCCAAAAATGCTAGCCCCAGAGGAATATAGATCTAAGAAGGGTATCTATGCCACCTAGTAGTTGTTTCTAGAATCCCAATTAGATTGTGAAGATATATGATGAGTCTAAAAGCATTGTTAATTCAAGGTGACAAATTCCAAACTCTACATTGTCAGTCTGAGCCTTAGTTATCCCGTTATGGCAAGTTTCAACTTGTTTCCTAATGCCATTCAGGGACACTTGGGAAATTTAAACTAGGGGCGTAAAAACTAAAATGAGCAACAAAATTGGGTTTCGTTATATCTTGCAGGTGTGTTTCTTCAAGGGTGATATGGCCAAGGTTCCCAGACCATCTCTCAACATAACTTTCAAAATATGAGCATATAATGCAGATATTGCATTACTTGCTAATGAGCAAAACCCTAGTTGTGAAACTCATCAATATAGACATTGATCAGTCCATGAAGTGGCTAGAGAAGGGTGTCCCTATCGATAATCCAATGTCACAATTCCAATCCAACTGATGGTTTTTCTATTCGAGACTCAATTATCCTTTTACAGAGAGTTTCAACTAGCTTCCCAATGACATTCAGGGACACTTGGCAAATTTCAACCAAGGGCATAAAAACCAACCGATAAACGGAATTGAGTTTTGTTATTTGCTGCAAGTGTGTTTGGAAAAGGGCAAGATCGACAAGGTGCCCAGACCCTCAATTGGCACAACTTTCAAGATCTGAGCATATAATGCAGAAATTGCATTTCTTGGTAATGAGCAAAACCCTAGTTGTGAAAACCATCAATATAGACAATGATCAGTACATGAAGTGATTGGAGAGCGATGTCCTTGGAGATAATATGATGTCATGATTCCAACAAAACTGATGGTTTTTCCATCTGATCTTTGGTTATCTAGTTATGGAGAGTTTCAACTCACTTCCCAATGCCATTAAGGGAGACTTGGCAAATTTCAACAGGGGATATCAATGTTAAGTTTACACTAATTTGACTAGCAAGATCACTGAAAGAAACACAATCACAAGATAGACTGAGATTTTACCCTCGGAAACCCTCATGGGGTAGAAAACACAGCAAAGCTTTCCTCAATAAGATGATCAACCAAATACAAGATGCAGTCCAAGACTAGAGCTCCTTCTCTACCTCCTATGCAAACCTCTCTCTCACTTGTGCGCTGTTTTCCTTTCTAACTGAGAATCAATTATCCTTTTACAGAGAGTTTCAACTCGCTTCCCAATGACATTCAGGGACACTTGGCAAATTTCAACCAAGGGCATAAAAACCAACCGATAAACGGAATTGAGTTTTTTTATCTACTGCAAGTGTGTTTGGAAAAGGGAAAGATCGACAGGGTGCCCAAACCCTCAATTGGCACAACTTTCAAGATCTCAGCATATAATGTAGAAATTGCATTTCTTGGTAATGAGCAAAACCCTAGTTGTGAAAACTATCAATATAGACAACGATTAGTACATGAAGTGATTGGAGAGAGATGTCCTTGGAGATAATACGATGTCATGATTCCAACGAAACTGATGGTTTTTCCATCTAATCCTCGGTTATCTAGTTATGGAGATTTTCAACTCACTTCCCAATGCCATTAAGGGACACTTGGCAAATTTCAACAGGGGATATCAATGTTAAGTTTATACTAATTTGACTAGCAAGATCACTGAAAGAAACACAATCACAAGATAGATAGAGATTTTACCCTTAGAAACCCTCATGGGGTAGAAAACCCAGCAAAGCTTTCCTCAATAAGATGATCAACCAAATACAAGATGTAGTCCAAGACTAGAGCTCCTTCTCTACCTCCTATGCAAACCTCTCTCTCACGTGTGCACTGCTTTCCGAGTGATGGAAGAGTGAGATAAGTGAGGAACATCCTCCTCTACTTATAATTGTTTCTCGACTGACTTTTTACCCTATGGGGCCAACCTCTCCTAAGAGAGTCTAGTAACCCCTAATAAATTAACTCAGGGCCAACCCCCACATGGTAGATCTAATAAACCTGGTTACCACCATTCATCAGAGGAATAAACATCTCCGGATACATAATAAAGTCACATCGGAGGAATGAAACATCTCCGGAATAATACAAATATAATATTCTTAGAAGTTACAATATTTCAACAATCAAAACTAAAAATGAGAAAGATAATTGAGTTTTGTAATTTGTTGCAAGTGTTTTTGTTCAAGGGCGAGATGGGCAGGGTGCCTAGACCTCACTCAGCACAACTTTCAAGATATGAGCATATAATACAAAAATTGCATTGCTTACTAATAAGCAAAACCCTAGTTGCGAAAACCATCAATATAGACAACGATCGGTCAATGAAGTGAATCGAGAGGGGTGTCCCTACTGAGAAGAAAAAGTCACAATTCCATGGAACTAATGGTTTTCCCATCTAATCCTTAGTTATCCAGTTATGGTGAGTTTCAACTCGCTTCCTAGCTCCATTTAGGGACACTTGGAAAATTTTAATGGGGGCATAGAAACCAAATCGAGCAACGGAATTGAGTTTCATTAGCTCTTGTAGGTGTGTTTTTTTAAGGGAGATATGGCCAGGGTTCCTAGACCCTTGCTCGGCACAACTTTCAAGATACAAGTACTTGGTAAGGAAGTCTAGCAGTTGTCTATCTATACGTGGAAGACACAAGTGAATTATGGAATCTTATGTCATACATTTCAAATGAGATATTTGTTTTTTTCGAGATATAAGTTATTTGACATGGTATTTATCTAATATTGGTATACTCCACTTACTTGTTTTAATTATAGATGATGATGATGTTATAATATTTATATTGTTAATTTATATATACTTGATGTTGTAGATTATATTTCACTGATGGAGATTTGATAACTATAATGATTTTGGTAGTTTGTATGGATGTCCATTTCCCTAAAATTTCCTTATAAGTTACTCTATAATCAATATTTGAAATGAAATATGAGTTACTCTATAATCATATAAGTTATTTAAGAGCCATGATATATTTAAATAATTTAAATTAAATTAAAAATATTAAATTAATAAATGGAAGCTATAAAAGAAGCAACATGAGTTGTTAAAATGGAAGAGAAATGTGGCTCTAAATTAATGTTAGAAAAACTCGACATTAAAATGGAATCCATACTTGGTGATATTTCTGTCTCTAAATAGAAAGCTAAATTCGTTGCTTAACAAGAAGAAAAATTGGATGCTATTTAAGAAGAAAATCTCAACACTAAAAGGAAGAAAACCTTGGAGCTAAAAAAGAAGCAAAACCGGGAATAAAAATCAATTCTTGAAGCAAAATTCAGTGCCAATTAAGAAGAAAAACCTGGTGGCACTTAGGAACAAAAATAAGAATCAATTTGCGAAGAGAACAAAGAAGTAATAATGGAAGCAATATTAGAAGCAACAAAAGACATAATAATGGAAGCACTATTATAATCAATAATGGAAGAAAATCTAGATGCAACCAAAGATGAAATATTGGAAGCAAAACTAGAAGCAACAAAAGACGTAACAACGTAAGAAAAACTTGGCATAAATTAGGAAGCCACAAATGAAGCAATAACGGAAGAAAACTAGGAAGCAAGATTGGAAGCAAAACTATAAGTACAAAAGAAAGCAATAATGGAAGAAACATTGAGCACTAAATGAGAAGCAACACCTGACGTTAATAAAGAAGCTAAAATCGAAGCAAAAATGGAAGCGAAAGTGGATGCCAAATATGAAGAAATACTAGAAGGCAAAGTGGAAGCTAAACTAGAGTTCATCTGGGCTCTAAAAATGGTGCAATTTATCCAGTCGGTGCAATACCTGGCATGATGAAAGTTTCTTTTTAGGTGTTATTTTTTGTGCTAAAAAAAAAGAAAAATTCAGTTCTATTTCCGGCACCAAGTGAACATGCACTGTGGCATCGGGTTTTGCACAAGCAATTGATCCCAATTCATGAAACCAAATACATTAAATTTTAGTGATATTTCTAGCACTAATGGTCTGTTTTGTTGTAGTGAGATGCTAAGGGGGCTTGGAGACTATTATCTACCAATATTCAATGGACAAAAGTTGTTGACCAAAAGTATATTTTCTCGAGGTCCATTATCAATTGGGTTAGAAATCCTACTAAGAAAAGTAACAATGCTTATATTATCTGGAAATCCATGGTATGATCTTTTAGTCTCATAGGTAATAGACTAGCTTGGTGGGTTGGAAAAGGAAACAGTGTCCATATTGGCATGGATCTGTGGCCTAGTAACATGGATAGACACCTCCTTCTTTTGAATCTAATGGAAAGACTCTAGGAGTCAAACTACTTTACATTAAATAAGGCGGAAAACCTGATCACTTCCAACCTATGGAACTAGGGATGGCTATCAGCTAGAGATATAGATTTGGAAAAGACAAACTATCCTTTGTGGAAAACATACATAATCTATTTAAAGAAGACACACATTGACATCAAATATTAGGAGGATGTGTTGATATGGGACCATTCTCCATATAGATCTTAGTGTCCAAAACATGTACATATACAATTGAACATTGGTATCTTCAATAGGAAGATTCGCTAGTGGTGGAAGAGGTTATGGAAGATGAATTCCCCTTCAAAATAACATATCCTCATGTGGTGTGCTTTGGAAAACAAAGTTACAACTTGGGATAATAAAAACAAGAATATTGAAAGGTCTGATTTGGTACTCCCTTTGCAAATCTAATGGGGATACTGTCTTACACCTATTATTGAAATTCCCTTTTATTAATTTGGTGTAGTAGGAGGTCAACATAGGCTCTAGCCATGTCTTCTCCTTGAATGGAGACTTTATTGAATTGGCTCTTCATGATAGGTTAAACAATAGAGACAACCATCAATATAAATATCTTCCCTTAATTATAGCATGGAGCATCTCGATTGCTATAAACAATTCAATCTTCCATTAAAAGACTACTATTATAGAACTAATTGTTGCATCTAGCATTGCAATTTTTTCCAACTTCTCACGGGTTAAAGGGAAGACAACACTTAGAATAATTAGGGAGGTAGAAATTAACAAATCAATTCTGTGGGAATTTTTTGGTAGGGCTTCACAAAATGAACAATCCAGGTGTGGTGAAGGAGCCACCCTAAATATTTCCAATTCTCAATTCTTCAAGAATTCTTTGGGTTTCGGGGAGGGGACAAGTAACTATGCTGAGCTATTATCCCTTAAAATTCCCATGTCCTTTGCTGTAGAAAAAGAAGTTCAAGATATCCAAGTGTTTGGTGACTCTATTATAGTTATCAATTGGGTCAATGGATCACAAATATGCACACACATGAGATTTATTCCTTTGCTAGAAGAAACTATGGATATTAAAACAAAATTTATTTATTTCTCCTGCATTCATGTTTACATGGAAAAGAACATAATTGTAGATGTCCTTTCTAAACAGAGCTTCCAACCGGCTTTGGGACAATTTAAAATAGTATAATATAATTAGGATCAAAGCTTCCAATATTATCATCGACCTTTTATGCATTGATCAAAGATTTTACCTGTAGCTTAGGACACTTTATCAAATTTTTCATGTGCATCATTTACTCAACAATTATTTATACATTTTTTTATTCAACTCTAAGATGACATCATATGTTCAGTGGCAGGATCAGTCCCTAATGATGTATGATAGAGGGTAGATTTGGACACTATCCCACAACTTATGAACAATATTTTTTGATGGCATCTATGATGTCATTTTTCTATGAAAAAAAGAAAGGATGTACTCACTTAGATAAAATATTAGACCTCTTTTTCAAAATATTTCCTCAACATATATATGCACAATCTAATTTTATACTCTTTAAGAAATCAAATTCCAATTTATTTCCGTGGAAAAAAAATAATATTTCCTTATACTATGTATTGAGAAGTAGAAAAACAAAGTCTTAAATTTTTTGTTTGATTAGCTCCTTACCATTCGAATTCAATAAATTTTGTATTCAATTTGAATTTCACGGTACTATATATTTAGATCTTATCATCGATTTGAATTATAAGATTCACACTACCGTATATGTAGAGAAAGAAACACTTAATTGTAACACTCATAATTCAATATTTCTAATTTATACAATCTACCTTATTATTATGTGTGTAAAATTTAATGAACTCCCAAATCATAGTTATTATTTTTAAGCAACAAGGGCTTATATTGAACTACACAAACTATTTTTTAATTATTAATATTTCAAAATACTATTTTAAATATAAAAAAAAAAAATTAAAAGAAATTTTTTTATAAGGAAAATTATTATTAATATTATGTATAAAAAAATGACAATCACATACTAAAGAAAAAATAAAGGTGTAAATTCCCTCAATAAATAATCATTCAATATGAATAGAAATATATTGACATATATACAATAAATAGAAATATAACTTAACATATATAAAATAAATACTGATAATTTTAAATATGATGATCTATTTTTATTTTTATTTTTAGCATTTTCTTTTTGTAATTTAGTATTTACATTATAGCACAAAAATTGTTACAGAGTTTTACAAAGAATTCAGGTCACTCTATAGGAGAAAACAACTCGATAACAATGTTCTTTGAGCCTTTCATGAAGAAAAAACAACCCTGGGTCCAAAAAATTAAATGTAACAGGCTCTCATATAAAGAAAAAAACCTCTATTCATATGGCTTAAGACAGTAATTAAGATGGACAAAAAGTTTTCATGTGGATGGATTGATTTCCTTCCAACTTGACGTGGCCGATGACATCGTTCTTGGTTCTGCTTGTGATGGCCCTTGCAGAACCTTCCATCTATTCCTTGCCTACCTGGGTCTCCGCTGGTTTTTCCTCCTTGATAGTCAAACACCCATGGGCCTCGACTCCTTCTTGTTTCATATCATTGCCCACTTTCGAGTCCGAGCCTATGTGAATAATTCCATTAGTACCAATGGTAGCCAGTAGAGGTGAAGGGAGATGTAGATTTATGCTATGTCCATTGCCCAACCAATGAGGATCTGGACACTATCACGTAACTCAAGGATTCAAGCCCATGTGTCTTCCTGGACATACTTGATGTCGTTTCGAATAATGAGAAGTGTATAGGTCATGGTGGCTAGGTGGTGAGCAATGCCAACCATGTTGTTCTCTTGGGAATGACTTGGAAACCCGCGCACATGCCTGCTAGGAGCATGGTGTCGTTCACAGGCCATACTAACGTGATTGTCTCTGGTTTTGTTGGTTAAGAATCCCTTCACCTTTGTTTGCGACCACTGTGAAAGAAGAAAGTGACCTATATAGAGAGCGTAGAGGAGGAACTAGTCTGATAGCAATGCAGAATGAGTCGGGATGAGTCTGCGGTCTGGTTTATGAACCCAGGAGGGTGCAGTACAAAAATCATGATCCTCCATTTCTTGAAATCCACATTTAGGAATCTATATGTGCATTTAGTTTCATGGATGAAATATGTGTGCTGCCAATATAAAAATAACGTCAAAAATCTAGTTATTGAGAAGCATTATGAAAAATGGCATTTTTGATGTTTTTGTAGCCCAAACCACTGGGTTTTTCTTTTTAAACCTACATCTAGACAAACCAAGTTAGAAAACACGTAATTTGGAATATAAAATGGTTCCAAAAAAATTTAATTCAATGAACACAGATGTAGTATGAAACCACTCAGATTAACTGAGCATGTGTGGATTCTAAGTGTGTGTCCTCTATTTCCAATACCATGGGCTCTATTAGACCCATATCTAGTTTCCAAATAATTCTAATAAAATACATATCCCTAGTTAGAGGAAAAACATGCATTGAAGAGGTCATTTCTAGTTGTTCAAGGAACCATTATTTTCCCAAAATTCCCAAAGGATTACTTTACTACTTTGGTTTAATCTATTTGCAATAATCTTGGTGATTATCTTCTAGGAAAGGTTACATAAAGCTATAGGTCTATAGTCATTGAAACTAACATGTTTATTAACCTTTGGGATGAGAACAATATGTGTGTGGTTCAGGGATCTAGAAACGTAGCCATCAATTCTGGATTGTTCAACCATCTAGAGAAGTTTATCACCCATAATCTCAGAAAAATCTAAGAATAGTTCAACAGTCCACCCATCCAGACCTAGACTTTTATCCTTGGAAAAACATTTAAGAACCCCTTCAATCTTTTTCAAGGTAACTAGAGCCCCAATATTTTCACCTTCCTCCTTAGAAATGAAAGAAGAGAAATGTTTAATGACATCCAACTCTTCTAAGATATTATTCCTTCTAGGTGCCTTGAACTATTTTCCAAAATGATCTTTTGTTGATTGTTTAAGCTCAATATCCTTGTGTATAATTCTTCCTTCCTCAGACACTAAGTCCCAAATAGCATTCACATTTCTTTTAAATGAAGCAAATTTATGAAAACAAATTGTGTTTTTGTCACCCAGGGCAACCCAAACAGCTCTACTTTTTAATCTCCACTTAATCTCATCTTGTTCTAGAAGGAAATTCTTTTTTCTTTCCAGATTAATGAGTTCTAATTTTTCCTCATCAATGAACATACAATTTTTAGTATTGGTATAAATCTTCTCAATTTTTTCTTCAATTTCCTTGAGCTTCTTATGTTAAGCCCTAAATATTTTAACAAGAAGAAGAAGTTCCACCTCAAGCTGCATCTCAGAATGCTCTAGGAAACTTGAGGAATTTTTTGACAAGGGAAAACCAAATCGATTTATATTCTCTTTTGTCTCTCAGTGGACATTGCTACAGTTTGTGAAGGGGGTCAATTCACTCGTTGGGTATTTGACTTGAAAGGAAGCCATATTTCAATCAAATCGTGGGGATTTGGTGGAGTTAAGCATTTTCTGGTGAACATCATGCACTTCCAAATGCGTTCCTTCCTATTATGCTAATGTAATGTATTTATATTGGGTTGCATTCTATAGGAGTTACTACAGTAAGCTCATGGAGACCAAACTATGGCCATTTTGTGTGCTAGAGGGTGCATTTACTGATAGTATCCTTCAAGATAGAGAGTAGATTGGTGGTGTTTCTAAGGAGGTGCATTAAATTTTAGTGACTAGTTGTTCTTTGGAAGGCCATGAGCATCTGCTTCACTTCTACTTGTTGATCTTTAGCTGGGTATGACACAACATAGATGGTAAAACTCTCATTTTCATAATTTAGTCACATTGGATCGTGCTTGAAATCATTGTCTGGTATTTTCTTTAAATAAGATTAAATTTTTTCAAATCCAAGAGAGACCTTGAATGGTTGCGAGTTAGTTTTGGTTGTTTAATCCAAATTCTAGTTGTTGAATATGCTAGACAGGGGGACATGCTTATATTTATGTTTCATGAGGTTTGAAATTGAACTATTTGACATTCAATGCATTTTAAGAGTTCACCCTTCATCACTTAGGAATTTAGATTCCATATTTGAATTTATATGGTGTTATTAGTATTTCATTCTGAAACAGAGTATGATTAGTTTGATGTGGTAAAGGAAGAATTTTAGTAAGTAATGAATCCAAAGATTAGGGTAGAGTCTATACTTGGCATTCTCATCATTCAAAATCAGTAAATTGAGAATTGTGTTAAAATTCCTTTTCAATATCGATTCATGTAGCATGAGGGTATTCCACAGAATGTTAAATTAGGCCAAGGTAGATTAGAGTTTAAGTATGTGTTCCTTTCATAAATGAAAGGCGAGATCACTTATAAATTGTTGAAGGAATGTTGTTGGGGAAAGGATCTCCAAGGTATGATATGAGATATCATTGACTGCAAAGGGATAAGATTTGATATGGTATTGATTGTATAAGTGTTATATATTAGAATGCTCCAAAAAAGACTTGTATATGATGACCATGAAGTATTTATAACTGTTTCGAATAGATGGAATTCATGTGATGCATTGAGTGGTTTGAATCTTTAGGTATGGTCAATCGTGCCATCAATATTGAATCGGATTTTTTTTATACATTAGAAACGTGTGAACAAAAATATCATTTTCTAGGAAACACAACACATTAATCATCATAGTATTTTATCATTGTGAAAGAGCATGGATCATTCAAGATCTGACTTGTTATCATCTTGTTTGATAGATATATGACTTGTTATAGCATTGAGTTTCCAGGTTCTGATTTGCTATAGCATAAATGCTAGAACAATGTAAATTGTATTGATTGTCAAAGGTTTTCATGGTATTGAAGATCAAGTTTCTTATTGATCATATTATTTTACTATCCTTTTAAATCTCTGCTAATATTTTTATTAATTGATAGATCACAATATTCCTATTCTAGCAATTTTCAGTCATAAGAATATATAAGGAAAATACAGAGGAACAATTTTTAAATTTGTGTGAATTGTATTGCTTTTAATTGCTGGCAAATTCATAATATGGTTGAAGATATAAGACCTGTGGAACATAGTGAATATTTGGATCATTTTGTAGATGTTATATTGCTAAACAGGGTATGCTTATTTGTATTGATCGAGAACAAGATTGTATGTATCATCAATAGAGATGAAAGTTGATGTATTCAAATGGAATTTGTTGGAATACATCTTTAGTTAACTCCATGAAGGTCAAAAGTTGCTAATATTTAGCAAGGCAAAATGCTAAATATATTAGATAGGTGTCTCACATGAAAACTCTCTTGATCTAACAAATAATAAAGTCTCAAAATATTGATTTTGCTTACAAATATTTCTTACAATTGATTGCAAAAAGCCATACTTTGGAATTTGTGGTTTTTCTAGAAGCATTGTTTCAATTTTAAAACTTGTAATTAAACTCTTTCTGATAATTGGGTTTAATTAGCAAATAGTTTTCAAGAAAAATCAAGTTTTTAATAAATGGAGATTTACTTGTCTGACAAGAATTGATTACTGCATTGCACTGTGTAGTGTAACTGAAGCCTGAAATTTTTGAGGGATTGAGGTTTGACTTCATAAAGCCTCTCGATCAAAATTCTTCTCTCAGCCATAGGCAATTCCTTGCTCCTTGTCATGTTTTTGAATATCTATTTTCTTTTGTCAAAAGAGGAAATTATTTCTTTCTCACAAATTTTCTTGGAACTTTGTAGCAATATTTTTGAATTGCATATTCTTTTTTTCTTAGTGTTTTCATGGGTTATGTGTAAGTTCCTTCATAGTCAACAAATATAATCAAGGTTCCTAGTGCACATTATGAGTTAAGTGCAAACTTCTTGGATCCAAAGGTTGATTGTCATGATCATGGTTTATATTTTCTATTTTATTTGTTTATTTATTCTGAAGTTGAAATTGATCTCATAGAGATTAACTATTTTTTTTGGAGATGTAAACTTGGAAAGGAATTTGAGCAGAGCCAGTTTTACCATTATTGACAATTTTGTAGGAAATTATAACAAATTAATCTCTTCATAATTTCATATAATGCTTGTGGGATGGATACTCATTGACAGGAGGTTGAATGCAAGCATTAAGGTTGATTTGATTGATAATTTAACTCTCAAAATAAATGCACAGGTCCTTCATTTATATGCAAATATCAGGTTTGTTGGACTGTTGGAATAAGTGTGAGTTTATTGCCATATATGAATGCTTGATTGATTGCTCGGCATTGGTTGTTAGGAGGGTAGAATTTCCATCATTTCGTGGACAAAACTTGGGGGGGGGGGATTTCCATCATTTCCCATTTTGGTGCTTAATCATACCAGGTTTAGTTTTGATATTTAACACCTTATTTGCATTGCAGGGACTTGTCCTACAACAATCTCAGTGGGTCAGTCCCAGACATTCATTGCAAGACCTTCAAGTAAGAACAACCTTGCCAAATAAGCCATGTTTAATGTATGCAACTTATGGATCGTTGTGTCCTAAACTGAAATAGGTCAAATGACTTAAACTCCAAACATGAATCCTGATTGTTGGGAATTTGTGTTTTTAATAGTGTTGGAGGAAACCCACTGCTATGTGGGTCACGTGCTGCACATCTTTGCCCTAGAGAAGCTCCAACACCCATATATTTCACTACTAATACATCAGAAAGTAAGTTTTGCACTCTATTCATATACAATCATGTCATGTTATTTCTGAAGTAGAGTTGCATAATAAATTAAGTGTACATTGGTATTTGTTTTGCAGTTCTTACAGCACCCTCTGGAGTTTCTAAAAAACATACTATGGCTATAGATTTTGGTGCGAGTCTTGGTTTTTTGTGTACAATTGGCTTTGTAATTGGAATTTTCTTTTGGTGGAGACAGAGACACAATCAACAAGTTTTTTTTTTATGTCAATGGTATGTATGCAAACTCCTTGGATGGTTAATTTACTAATCTTTCTATTGGTATTTTACAATTTTATTTATCAACTATTTTGGTTTTCTGTGTGAAATCTGAGCAGTTTGCTTATTCTGTTTATGGGTTATATGATGAAATACTTGCAGAGCAGCATGAACCAAAAGTTTGCTTGGGACATTTAAAGAGATTCAACTTGCTATTGATAATTTTAGTAACAAGAATATTCTAGGTTCAGGAGGTTTTGGGAATGTTTACAAGGGATTCCTAAAAGATGGTACTTTGTTAGATGTAAATATATTGAAAGATGCTAATGCCACAGGGGAGAAGTCCTATTTCATACAAAAGTGGAGATGATCAGCTTGGCTGTGCATAGAAATTTGTTGATATTATGTGGATTTTGCATGACATCCACATAAAGGCTATTGGTTTATCCATACATGTTGAATGCAATTATTTCACTCGTCTGACAAGTAATTATTTATTTTTCCCTTGGGGCATGTTTATGCAAATATTAGGGTAGATTGAAAGTAAGAGACAAGTTTTCTACTATCCAAACTATATAGCTTTTGCATATAAATTTGCCTAAATTGGTCTCTATTATAGACAGGACATTATTGGGTCTTAAGTAAACTTGCATATACCATTCATGTAAAGCCTACATTGGATTGGGCGTTTCCTACTCTCCAAACTATATAACTTTTGCACATAAGTTTGTTTTATTTTGATCTGTATTACAAGTAGGACATAATTGAGTCTCAAGTAAAACAAACTAGTTGAATATTATAAACTTGTAGATACCATTCACGGAAATCCTGTATTGGATTGGGCTACAAGGAAAAGGATATCCCTGGGAGTTGCTAGGGGACTTTTGTACCTACATGAGCAGTGTGATCCCAAGATAATTCACCGTGATGTAAAAGAATCCAACATCTTACTGGATGAATATTTTGAAGCTGTTGTGGGTGACTTTGGATTAGTGAAACTTCTGGATAACAAGGATTCACATGTGACTACAGCTGTTAGGGGTATTGTTGGGCACATTTCCCCTAAGTACCTCTCAATGAGCCAATCCTCTAAGAAGAATGATGTATTTAGTTTTGGCAAATTATTGTTGGAACTCATAATTGGACAAAAGGATTTTGATTTTGGTCGAGAAGAAAACCAGAAAGGAGTGATGCTTGATTGGGTAAGTACATCTAAGTTCTGAATGCTATGATGAATACCAAGTAAAACTGATAATAATGAAGAATAGACTCTTGAATTGTGTGGTTGTCTTGTGTTACTTGTGTGGAAGGTTAAAAAATTACAATAGGAGAATAGGCTTGACATCACGATAGAAAAGGATATTAAACCCAATTATGGTAGAGTTGAACTTGAGGAGATGGTGCAGGTAGTGTTGCTATGCACTCAGTTTAACCTTGATCACCGCCTAAAGATGTCTGAAGTGGTTAGGATGTTGGAAGGTGATGGATTGGAAAAAAGGTGGGAAGCTTCACAGAAGGTTGAAACTCCTAAATACAAGGGCCTAGAAATTATATCCAAGAGGTATTCTTACTTTATTGATGAAGATTCATCATTGGTTTTGAAAGCAATGGAACTTTCAGGTCTGAGGTGACTTGTGTGAAAATTTGATATATTGTGTCTGGAATTGTAATCCTATGGCATGCTGTAGGCTTGTCTATCATGGAGCATCTTGAATTAACCCCCAAGTAGGCCTACAGTTTCACTGTGAGGCACACTATGATGGCATTATTGTTTTGGCTGTTTTCTTGTAAAATTATTGTAGTATATGCTCTGATCTCATCTCTAGGTTACATTTCCAACATGGTTTTTCTGTACAACAATGAGGAATTTAATCCCAAATTGTATGTAACTTGTCAGACTTTGAATCGATGGATTTCTGCTGAGATTACCTGCAAATTCTATAAATTTTACCATAGGTTATGAGGATCACAGTTTACTACCATAGGTTCATTGAGAGGTTCTCCAAGATTTCCTACCTGATAAATTCACTTCAAAAGAAAGGTACTAAATTCATATGGTCTAATAAATGTCAAGAAAGCTTTGAAATGCTTAAACACTTGCTCACCACCGCACCTATTCTAAGAATAGTGAATTTGTACAAGGACTTCGTTGTATGCATAGATGCCTGCTTAAAAGGGTTAGGTGGCGTTCTATTGAAAGAGGATTATATAATACACTATGTGTCAAGAAAACTCAAACAACATGAACATAACTATGCGAAACATGACTTAGAAATAGCTGCTATAAGACATGCATTAAGGATGTCGAGACACTACTTAATAGGAAGAAAATTCACTTTAATGTCCGATGATATAAGTTTAAAATACTTTTAGGAAGGGTTTTTGGATAATCCACGGTCGGCATTTTAGTTTTCGAGTTTCGAATCAACAAAGTTTAAATGCTAATCAAGAAAGGTGGTTAGCCTTCTTGACTGAGTATGATTTTGAAATTAAACACATTAAAGGAAAATATAACAAAGTGGCAGGTGCCTTGAGTAGATGCAGCTAAAAATGATGAAGAATATTTAAAAATTAAAGAACAACAAGAAAATTATGTAAATGGAAACGAATTCTCATCTTCCTCCATAAGCTCGTAAGACTTACTAGTCTATAAAAATCGGTTATACATAGCTAATTTGGAAAAAATTGAACAATTAATCATGAATGAGTTACATAAGAAACCGTATTTCGGACACCCGGGATACCAAAAGATGATAACAAAACTAAGAAGAAGTTATTATTGTCCTAACATGAAGAATGAAGCTGCAAATTACCTAGCTAGATGCATTGAATGTCAACAAGTAAAAACAAAACATCAACATCTTGTCAGGTTACTTCAACCCTTAGCTATTCCAAAATGGAAATGGGAGATAATAAGTATGGACTTTATAATAGGATTACCTAAAATGAATAAACAACATGACTCAATAATGGTAGTTGTTGATAAGTTAAATAAAGTTGCACACTTCATACCTGTGAAATCTACGTTTAAAGCCATTAACATAGCTGATATTTTTATGAAGGAAATATTCTGTTTGTAGGGTATTCCAAAAGTTGTGATTTCTAATAGAGATGCAAAATTTACAAATAACTTTTGGGAGTCCTTGTTTAAAGGTCTAGATACACAACTTAATTTCAGTACTCCTTATCATCCTCAAACAAATGGGAAAACTGAAAAAACTAATCAGGTGTTAGAAGATATCATGTGAATGTATGTAATGGATAAACCAAGTAAGTGGGAAGAGTATTTACATTTAGTAGAATTTTCTTCTAATAATGGGTATCAAGCTTCATTAAAATTGAGTCCTTTTGAAGTCTTGAATGGGTGAAAATGCCACACTCATGTGTCTTGGGATAACCCTGATGACATGATTTTTCTAGGAGCTGACATGTTGAAGGAGATGGAACAAATGGTGAAAGAGGTGCAACAAAACTTAAAATTTTCCCAGGATTGGAAGAAGAGTTATGTAGATTTAAAAAGAAATACAAGAGAGTTCAACGTCGATGATTATGTATATCTAAAGGTAAATTCAAAGAAGAGTGTCTTGATCTTGGGAAGGTGTTCCAAGCTGAAACCTAGGTATTGTGGACCTTTAGAAGTGTTAGCTAAGATAGGGTCGATAGCCTATCAGGTTGCACTCCCCCCTAATATAAAGGTGCACGATGTATTTCATGTTTCATTGTTAAAAAAATATGTGCATGATGTTACTCATGTAATTGATTGTAATGTGATTCAGGTAGAACCCGAGGGTGAGTTCCAAACCAAACCTTTCTGCATCCGATACTGGAAGGAACGTATGCTATGGAATTAAGTGATCGTTCAAATAAAATTTCAATGGAAGCACTTCATCCCTAAAGAGGCAACTTGGGAAATGGATGATAAAATGCGAGATGTGTATCTCTCCATGTTCCAAAATGAGCAAGAGAGCTCAGAATAAAGAACACTGACGACGGTGTTAAAAGTAACGGGGGACAAATGTGATACCCCAAAATATTATTATTTATTTTTGAATTATTAATTGTGACAATTATTTTTATGTAGTATTTATTTAAAACTAAAAAACAGAAAGTGATACTTTGCACAACAAACTATTTTTTTTTATTAAATAAAAGAAAAAGGCACTTGGAAAGTTTAGCTAAATGAGGGGACACCACCATGGCACAGAGAACATGTTTAAGCAAGCAAGAGAAATATTTACCAATCAAATCCAATCTAAAACTCAACAACCAAACAAGATCCTAAATCATAAGGACAAACAAGATCCTAAATCATAGGGATTTATGGATTGATTGGAGATTTAATTTGGGATGGCACAAGACCTATGAAAAACTATATATATTAGTGCACTGAGATAGCATGGGATGTTGTGTGGTGCATAGAAAAACTATGTTGAGTGTTCTCTCTTTTCATAAGTCCATCATCTCTGAGAGAGAGAGAGTGTCACGTGGATGTGATTGCTTGACGTTCTAGTGCATGGTCGTGATCCATCTCGGGGATGGAGCTGGGAAAACAATTGAGTTTCTCTCTCCTATAGTCGGTTTCATTGTTTCAAGTAAGTATTTGCCTATGTTGTGTGAATAAATAAGTATCAATGAGGTAAACCAGTTAGTCGGATTAGTATGATTGAGTAAATATATTTCACCGGAAAGTTTTAGATTATATAACTATTGCATAGTTGCAAGAAAATATTCTTCCTTTTTGTGTGGTTGATCGTTGTGCGATTCTGCGATTCTACTGAGCTTTATATTATGGTTCTATGAGTCAGCAATAGCAAAATGATTTTTTTTTTAATTATGCAAGTGGGTTAATTCATATCTAAATCATTTTTTTGTATTGAGAACGATATATGGTCATGGAAAAAAAAAGAAAGAAAAAAATATGTCTCTGTAAATGAAGGTTAAACTCTTTTCAGTTACCAGTCTCTGTATGTGAAGGTTAAACTCTTTTCGATTATAAGTGGAAACCCGGTATAATATTGGAGATAATTATTGGATCCAATTTGATATAGTTCCTTCTATAAAGGTGTTTCATTGATTGTATGAATTATGGTGTATAAACCTTATAGAAATGTTTAAACTTAGTGAAAATGAATTTTATATATATATGAAAAGAAGCTCTGTATTTTTTTTTTTAATATGGGGTAAGATATGTTGGATCGGACTCATTCTGCAACATCAGAACTTGTCAATGTGTTTGAGTATCAAAGGTCGAGACCTATGATATTCCTTCAAAACTTATGTGCTAATACAACAAATTGATTTGAGTTGGATCGATGCTCAGTTATTTTTTGTTTATGAACAAATTCTCTTTTTTAATTACATAGAGTCGGGTTGTGGGATATATATGTTTTTGAATGTCATTTGTATTGTTTTTAGATCCCTTAGGAACTCTAGGTATCTCCAGAATGTCGAAGTCACATTTGCTGAAAATTTGGGCCCATGTAGAATTTGATATATTGTTTATACTTCTTAAAGGAGTCCTTCTGGAAATTTGTTATTGCTTGACAATGATCATATTCAAACAAATTTTGCATCATTCAAGCATACAAAATAATGATTACCAGGTTACTATAGATCTTTTGCACTTTAATAAAAGCAGTTGAAGAACTTGAAGGACTATTACAAGATAAGCCATTATGGATCTATAGTAACTTGGTAATCATTATTTTGTATTCTTGAATGATGCAAAATGCAAAAATCCCATAAATGTATAGGAATGACAAGCATGCATCCATTGTTAAACTATCTACTAAGTCATCTAGATTCATGCCAAGATATCTGAATTTGACTAAAAATTCATAAGTAACTTGATGATAATGGTGGATGATGCCATGGAAAGGAGAATTTCAGTTTATATAGAAGCAAAGGATGAGCAAATGGTGCCCCAAACTCATCTTCCTCCAATGTGGGCCAAACCACCATCCCCTGTAAAATGAGCACAGGTGCATGTTTCTCTCAGGTTCCATGAACATATTACACAACCTTCAGATAGTTTCAATCATATTTGGATGTCCATCTTAACTTCAAAGGACAAAAACTTGAACTAGTAAATTCTAGACCATAAATAATTACATGAAGTGTAAAAATGGCATATGTTTCCACAACTTGTTTTTCCCTGATTTAAAAGTTATTTCCAGTGGAATCTTTCCTGTGGATAGAAATGGTTCCCGGCCTTAGGGAATTTGTTCCTTCCATAGGATCCAATTCCTATTGAATACTAGACGAATCCTATAATTCAAATCACACCCATGAAAATTGGAAACATATCCTAAACTGGCAAAATGGATCTGCTTAAAAATCTGGCGAAATTTCATGAATCTGATATGGATTGGTGATTTTTTGTTTCCAATCTGATTTGGGTGTGGGTGTGGGTATGCTTCTAGTCAAATCTGGTAATTTTGATTGTATGTGTTATTTGTCACTTCACAAAACTAGGATAAATTGAGATGAGCGAGGTGTAGGAACAATTTGAATTGTTATTTATGATATTCAATTGTCCAAGACCTGGTGATGAATGTTCATAGCCATTGTAGGAAAAAGTTGTGCCTGCCCCCCCCCCAAAAAAAAAAAAAAAAAACCAAAATTAAAAGTTTTAAAAAGCCGCAAAAAGTGGAAGGGTATATACAATTAGATTCATAACCTCTTCCTGAGAATAACTAAAACAACAATAAGATCAGAATATTCAGCAAGACCCAAAGATTTGACATCATTGATAAACAATGAACATTTTTCCAATGGTTGGTGACATACCTCATCTTTCTGCAATGAAATGAAGGAAGACAAAGAACTAATCTCTTGATCAAAGACAAACTTACACCTGAGCTTCCAAAGCACAAAAAGAGCCAAAATCTGTACACAATGGCATAGGCCAGGGGAGGACTCCCTCACAAGAAAATGACCATCCCAAAACAAATTTGCATGCCAATGTATCCTATTTTGAAACAAATTTGTGTGTTGATCCTTGAAGAATCTCCAACATGGCTTGACGAATCAGCACTCCCAAAAAATATGCTTGGTGGTCTTTGTCTGGTGACATATTGGGTAGAGGCCATTAGAGATGCCACTCTTACTCAGCTTGGCTTTAGATGGGATCCCCTGATAAATGGACATCCTAGCAAAAACCTGTAACTTATAAGAGAGTTGTACTGACCATACAATATGAAGCTGTCAAATCCAACAGTCTTCTGAATCCAACGAAACCCACCTCGCATTGCATATAGGCAATAAGGGATGACGCTGATGAAGAATTGAATATAGAAAACGGGAATCATATTGAGGCAACGACATAATAATGCAAAAATATCTGAGGGTTGCAAATCTTGAATTTATCACAATATCTGAGGCAGTTCTCACTACCTTTTATCTGTGCATACCTCCATAGATTACCTCTCAGTCCCCTTATGTACTCTTTTCATTCCCTTTCCAAATTGCAAGGCAGCCAAAAGGACCTGCATCAACGCCACCCAAGGCAGATGAAACTACTTGAGATTTGAACCATTTTCTACTGTTTTTTTTTATTCTATTGTTTTAAATTTTGTTCCAAACATGGCTTCTATGTTCATTGCTGTATAATCAATATGGAAGGGAAGAACTCATTATTGTGCTCTCTCTGCTTGATCCTCTGATATTTCTCTTTAGTGTTTAGAGATGGTGATATTTGCAGTCTTGTGTCTAGAAGGATCTATGCCTCTACCTCTGCTTCTCTCTGGATGCCTCTCTTACTCACCTGTGACAGAAGATTGAAATCTTGGGAGCTTGCACACCCCATGGACCTATTATCCTTTTCCTCTTGGTCATTATATGTTCTGGTTGTCTCAACACAAAAGAGAGTTCACTCTGTTTGATCTAGAATCAACCAGGAATCTGGCTCTGCTTGGTCTGGAAATCCTTAAAGTAGAATTGCATACTAGAATTCCTTCACATCCTAGCATCAAATGATTTCTATTCAACTTTTGGTTCAATTTAATTTTCTTGTCATTAGGTTCTGCATGGAAAATATTTCTGTAGTAGGGAAGCAAAAATTTTGGCACTTTGAAGATGAAGTAGTTGTGTAGTTAAGAATTTCTCCAAGTTACAAGGTTTGAACAAGAAGGCTATCAAAATTCCACAGAAAAGACATCTAATCTACCCATTCGGTTCAAGTTGACAAGAGGCTTCCCAAAAAGTATCCCATTGTTAAAATTGTTAAAAAAGCAATAACTGTTATGAGAACAACGTTGACAGCAAGAGCAATTTAAATTTCAAAAAACATTCTGTAATGACCGTGCCAATGCTTTTTGTCTATGGAACCAAAATCAAGGAAAAGGTGGTTAATAAGTTACATTTACCATCAAAACTAAATAATGATGATACAGTAAGAAAAATATTTGCTTGCATTGTACCTCCAATGTTTTGTTTTGACAACGATGCTGATAACATCCATTGCCTTGTGTTAAAGTCCCTCGTACAAAGCCAGTTCGAACTAATGATGATGACATACACCTGGAATCCCATGCCATAAATAAACTATAAGAACTACAATCTGGTGTAACAAGGGTAAATGAGCTATTATAAAAAATGAAAATTATCTTTCACAATGAATCAAAAGTAAGGCTCCAATAATTAAAATTTTAAAGAAATTGAAGCATTTTGGCATTGAAAATTTATATATATATATATATATATATATATATATATATATATATATATATATATAGAGAGAGAGAGAGAGAGAGAGAGAGAGAGAGAGAGAGAGAGAGAGAGAGAGAGAGAGAAATAAATACTATCATTGTATTTTAAAAATGGCCATACTCTTCAGAATCACCTGTGTGATTGCATTTGGGGCTTGATTGTAGACAGCTTAAGTACTACCTAGTCTCTATCTTAAAGCACATACTACATAGAGAACATAACAAATTAAGATTCTATCTGCATTAATTTAATTAAATTACAGTTTGAACAGCACCCTCAGGCAAAGTTGATCATCATTAATTTTTAGCATACACAAAAGACCAAAAACATTAAAGCTGGACCAACTTGACAACTCACCTTGAATCAGCTCCACGCATTTCTCCCAGCATACGGTCAGGTGATTGTGGACTGTTTGTGTCTGTACATGAAACATCTGAATATGCAACAAAATATGCACAATAATCTGCTAAAGAATATTGTCCACCTGAAAATAAAGGAAGATTCTATGAGCAACCCACAACAAGACAAAGTTATTCTATAATCAGCACAACAACCAAAAAAATCTTATTCATAGAAATTGCCAATTTTCAGTAGTCATCTTCCAAAAATATCTTCAGGTATGTAAATGTATGCAGCAACACTTTTATATATAGCTTTGTTTGTTTATAGTGTAACAATATCACAATTTCAGGTACTTATTATGCTTTTATTTCTACCATTTGCTTGAGAAATGAATGTCGTAGGCTTATCTGTTTTAGTGGCCAGGCATTAGGGGTTTTTAACCTTCTTGCTCACCTTACATTATTTTCTGTTATCATATTTTATAAAATCAAGCTCATATTTGGCTAAATATTGTAGCTTGCAAGTGGAATTTCATAACTGCTGCTGAAATTTTATATAATGAATGCCTTTTATAATTCACAAATCTTAGGGGTGGCAGGTGCGGGTGGGATCTTGTTGGATCCCGGAGGACAAGTGGAACAAATATTTTCCTGGGGACTAGGCTATAGAACCAACAATGAATCTGAGTGGATGGCCCTTCTTCAGGGTCTTCAACTTATTCGTGACAAAAAGCTCCGGAAGGTTTTAATATTTGGCGATTCCAGACATGTCATCTATAAGCTGATCAATGGGTATCCCACTGGAGCTATTAAATGTCGCCGGTTGTACAAAAAATCTAAGCTTCTCATGTCCCAATCCTTCGAAGTTTTTCACATTCTTCGACATAATGACAAGGAAGTGGATAACATGGCCAATGTTGGCGCCAGTCTCCCCCAAGGCCACTACAGCCAGGATGGAAATCTTCCCTACCTCAAATTCATTACATGACGAGATATTGTAAAATCCTTCCCCGCATCCTCTGCATGCGATGTTTAATTGTGAAGTATTTATCCTTAAACAAAAAGACTGGATGTCTTATAGGCTTTCTCCCTACTCCCCTCCTTTCTCTCTTCTTTTTCTCCCCTCCCTCTCTTCTCATCATCCCCCTCTCCCACCGCCTTTCCATTCCCACCCACCTCCTTCCAGCTGGATCTCACTTTCCTTTCGGCGGCACTCTGCTTTCAATTTTGTGTCCTGTATGCCCTCCACAAGTGGCCACGTGGATTTCCCTTATCCCCTCGGCCGCAACTGTTTTAAAGTCCAGCAGACCTTCATTTTATTGCCTCACCCTCTCACACGATCATTGCCTCTCCACTCCCTTTAAAGAATCGTTCCTTCATTATGCACAGGAATTTGGTTTCGGTTCTCCGGACTCTATGAATTTTTTTCTGACTGTAGTTGATGGAGTTGGGGGAGGGAGACTGATGGGAACCCCGTGGCATGTGCTCCCTCTCATTCGTGCCTCTGTAAAGGAGCGTCTTGCTCTATCAGCCTTCACCTTCTCTCATTGTAAAATTGGTGCATTTCCTTCTCGTGAAGACATTATGGTTTTGGGCTGCATATGTATTGGCTGGAAGAGAGGCGCAGAGGGAGCGTTGCCTAGCACAGACAGATTTGGGGATAGGACCGATGCTGGAGGGATGGCCTATGCTGGTGATAATATTGGGTTGCTCGACATAAAAAAGAACCTGAGCAGGCTGTATGAGATGACAGTGAATGGGGTTATGGAAATCAAATGCATGAGTGATGATAATGATAGCAACCTGCGCAAGCTGCTGGGCAAGGTGGACAGAACTCAGGACGACAATGAGAAGCTCATCACCATGAATCAGGGAAGCAGGGTTAACGGGGTCAATGAAGCAGCTGATCGTCCCATGGAAAAAGAATCGGCAGTGCAGTCCAGGGTTCTCAGAGGCAACCCTTAACTTATTTATCTTAGCTTTTCTGTTTTAGTTTTGTATGGATAATGTTTCTTTGCATATTTCTATGTAACCAGTTTGTGAGGGTATATACTACCCGAGGAAATAGCAATTTTGGAATGACTATATGCACTGCTCTATGGAAAACTTTCAAGACAAGCCAGTTGTGCAGCAATTTAGATCTGCCGGCATTATATATTTTGCTTCCTTTGTAATGAATGGTTGTGCACAGCCTGTTAATATATGTTTCCTTTTCTGTTTCTGTTAAAAAAAAAAATTCACAAATCTTGGAAATTATTATAACTCCCCCCTTGACAAGCTTAATAGAAACCTAAAGGAAACAATTATATAATAATACATGAATTGCAGGCACAAATTACAATGGCATTATAATGAAAATGGACACTACTGTGAAAGTGAAAGTCTATCCTATGGAGTGAGATCACAGACAACTGATATTGACAATAGTGAAATGTGATTCCTAAAGAGCATATAAGACTTTCTACTCTCATATTTTGGAAAAATCCTAGCAATCAACATTGTTCAAACTAAGCAATACATTTATCTACTAAGACAATAACGGTTTCTAATATTAGTTTTATATCTTGGGCCTTCAATCTCAAGAAATCATGCCCTTTTCTCTTAAATTATTCTTTATAACCTTAAATCCTTCTAAAAGATGAGGCTTAAAAGTGAGGATTTTATACTCAAATGAAGCTCATCTCGCATTCAGTAAATCTTTATTTATGAAGAAAATCTGAAATTGAAATTTTGAAAGAAAATATATAGAATTATTATTCAAAACCCCTTTAGTTTCATCTCAATTATATTTCTAAGCTCAAAGTTATGAATATTTTACCAAAACTTGTCAAGAATTTCAGCAAGCATTTTTAAAAATAAAAAGAGGAACTACCTCTTGAACTATAGTTGTCGAGTGGATATAACGTGGGTGGTTGGGAGGACCTTGAAATGTACTCCTTGACAATAGAAAAACCCACCATGATGAGGTTAGAGAGGTTTGTCTCAAGTCTATTCATTTGAGTGGTGCTCACTCCACCAAATAGGGTGTGGAAAGCATCCCAAAATAGGTGCAATAATCCTTCACTGGGGTATGAACACACCATCTACTTTCATATTAGAATAAAAAAGGCTAGGAAACTAAAGGAAAAAGTGGAAGAAAATTTTGGTGCTAGTGAAATTTATTGAGGTTTTGACCAATAAGCAAAGTTGAGCGCAAAATGCCAAACAAACAATGGTAACTACTAGTGACAACACCTGAATGTCGAAATCCTCAACACATAAATATGTAGCTCCCTGAGAAGGTATGGAAACCAACTAAAGCCAAGTCTAAGGCAGTATAGACATTGCTCTTGGCCCAAATAGTCTCCTCCATACTACTTACAATAGCACACTTCAAAAAAGACAAAATTTGGCAATTTCTTCAATTGAGAAGAATGCTTCCACATATTTGGATCTAGTATGTATATTTTAAACTTATATTAAGGTGGAAATGCATGTTTTGATTAAAATTTTCAGCTTAGGGCACTACTCTCTTGGGTCTTTCAGTTTTGGGGACAAAGCTTTCTTAGGGAAGGCATACTGTGTACCTAACCACAACATCTTTATTAGGCATTACATGAATTTGTAAATAATCTTACGACTTTAGAAAATAAGCAACATAGTTTCTTGGAGAAGTTAACTTTGGCGCACAAAGTACTAATTTGTAAAATATGCCAGCTATTTTTTAAGATATATCATGATATAGGAAAGCAATTAATTAAATACTACTTCACAAAATAAACGTTGAAGATCTATGAAGTTCAGATCAGACATCTCATTTTTGTAGTGTTCTATTCCCATCCTCCAAGCAAGATCCCATGTTGTACTAGAATTTATATAAAGGGATAATCAATGACGAAAATTGCAAGGCACAATGAGAATTTATATAAAGGGATAATCAATGACGAAAATTGCAAGGCACAATGAGAATTTATATAAAGGGATAATCAATGACGAAAAAAGTACAAAATGTTGTGGTAAACTACTTCAACAGAAATAAAAATATGCCAATGTATAATCCAGCTAAGTTGATCAAATCAATAGCAGGTCAGTAACCATGCCACTGGAGCAGTGTTCCTCCCTCCAATGAGAACCCGCCGCGAGAATCCCCGTACTAAGACAGGGAACACACTGCAGAGCCACCGCAACTGCGTATAGACCCTCCCACACCAGACCGAGCACTTCAACTTATTTTATATATGATAACATTAACCGCACTACTATCTAGCAACCCGAGCACCTCAACTTATTTTATATATAAAATAACATTATAACCACACTACGATTTGGACAGCACTATGAGCGATTGAAGGAAAGGCAACTTGATGATGCTGTAGCTGTTGAAGCCTGCCTTCTGGAACAGACCTTTGAATTCTTCCTCTGTTCTCTCCTTTCCACCCGTTGTATAAACCATCATCGCTATATCAAATAACAACCCCAATCGCCTTGACATATTACTTTCAGCATCTTTGCCGCGTCCTTCAACAACTGCATCCACAATTAACACATTTCCGTTCGCTGGCGTTGCCTCGTAGCTTCTTCTCAGCAATTTCACACAGTCTTCGTCCTCCCAGTCATGCATTATCCACTGCAATCAAATATTTATAGCCCTCAATATATTGGAATAATAATAAGTAAATTTGTTATGCAAATGTAAAACCGTAGATGAATCCTTCACCTTCATTATGACTGCATCGGCAGAAGGCATCTGCTCGAACATATTGCCCTCCATATGCTCCACTCCTGAAACATTCGTCATTCCCCGTTATATAAATCAACAAATTTAGATTGATGGCCACCAACATTAGAAATCTTACCAGTTATGGGAGGCGCAGCGGCGATGACATGAGGGAGATCCAGATTAATGCCGCGAATGTGTGGATGTTCCTTCAGAATCATGCACAAGGAAGAGCCCATACCTCCTCCAATGTCTACGAGCGTGTTTATACGCTTAAATCCGTGTTCATACATCTTAGCCACGGAAGCCATGACAACGCTACTTTCGCTGGCCATGGCCTCGTTGAAAATCCTGTTGGCTTGAGGATTGTGGCCCAGATATTCCCAAGGGCTCATACCGTAAGCTTTGTTAAATGTGTAGCAGCCCTCCAACACAGATTCGTGCAAATGTTGAAAAGCCTCCATGTACACTTTGTCCGCTACCAGGAGCAGGAAAGGTCCACAAGATTGCTGGTTTCCAGACGTTCCACCCTGCACCAGCAGCTTCGAAATGCTGGTATTTCCGTACTTCATCTTCTTCGTGTCTGCGTCGTCTGCCTGAGCGGTCTCTTCGTGTTCAGTAAAAACGCCATAGGAAGCAAGAAGCCTCAGAATTCTGTAAAGGTATCCCACATCCACATGATGGGAATTACTAGCAGATGAGGAGTTAGCAGCAGCGATATGAGAAGCTATCTGCTCAACGGAAAGGGGGCACCCATTGCCTGTAGTGGCGATAATGTGAGGAATGTTGAGCAACACCGCAGCTTTCAAAGCCATGGGCTTCGCAGCAGACAATATCATCTCATAGAGCTGGAGCTCATGGGTTGCTGCAGATTCACATGATAAGTTTATCTGTTGCCCGGCGCCATGAGCCAAAACATGATCAATGGAGTCCATAGAGGTTGCCATGCGAGCAGAAATGAAAAAATCAAATTGCGTCTGGAATGGGATGAAGCTTAAGCGGCTCATCATCCATTTATATAGTAAATAGATTTTACTTCCTCAGCCGGATTGGTCTCACAGCAAACTACTTTTCCTTTGATGGAATGATGCGATGTCAAAATTATTGTTTCAACAATAAAATTTTGTAAAGTTCACAAATTAGGGAAATATAAATTTGTATTAATATGTACAAAAATATAAAACGAACTCTCATGTATTTATACATTTGACCAGTAATGAGATTTGATCATTATAGACTCAGGTTTTAATTTTAAATTTTAATTTTTTATTGGATAGAATCCCTTCACGGGGTTGTAGAAATGCGCCTTCTCCATGCAATTATATAAAATATATGTAAAAAAATAATATATCATAATTTCAAATAAATTAAATATAATTAATTAATTAATGATTAAAATAATATGTTTTTTAAAAAGTTATAACTTTAAATTTAGTAGAGGGTATAGTATGTAGACTTTCATAAATTTTAGTAATCAAAATATTATATTGAGGGGGTGCTTTGTCTTACAAATAAAAGAGGTTTTATACATTAATTTGGTATCTCAAATTATATTGGAAAAAATTAAAAATGATCAATAATTTTTTGGAAAAAAACCAAGGAAAATAGCCCATGGGCTAAATTTCACCCATAAAACTTTATAAACTAAGGACTACGTAAAAGGGAAGGCAACAATATTTTGGTTATTAAATGAAATTCAAGTTATTGCAATTCACAAATTTGGTTATGCAATAATATCATTCAAACATTTTATGATGACAAGTTTTTATTGGTCCCATAAACAAAATTAGATAAAAGATAAGGTGTATTTTGAATGCTTGAAAAAACAACATGAAATGCTATCTCATAATATAAACATGTTACGATTCAATAAATACATACAATCGATGCTACTCTTGATATGGTTGTTAATTTATATTTTTGGCAATATTTGATAAAAATTCATGATAGTTCATAGCCTCAACATTTTTTATGATTAGTTAAAACTCTTAGTAAGTGAAGTTGTAAATGGCCTAAACAAATTTACTAAGAATTGCCTTGTGTCAAGTTCATTTTATAGTGCAATAGATTATAACATTTGGATTTCTTAGCATCAACACAACAACTTCCAAAGAACATAGAGTCATCATGCATCTAGGTGCACCTACATGCCTATACACTACATCAATTTACATTACGAATTAGTACACATGAAAATAACAAAGAAGGGACATTGACCATATGTGCTTCTCACCTAAGTATTTTTCAAATGAACAAGAATATGTGTGTTAAAAACTATTGCAGTTTTTATATGCTCTAATCAATTTCTTAAAGGTCATCACACATTCAAGAATTCATGGGCCAATGGTAGCATTATATTAGGATCATGAATTGATATAATAGTGGTCTTAAGACTCTTGACAAGTAGAGATGATGTATGACTAAAGTTGACTACAAACATTGTAAAGGGAACCTGAATTATGAGAACAATTATTAAACATGTGTTCATATCTTAGCATACCACATTACCTCTTTCTCTCATGTCCAAAGTTCAAAGCATGTTTCTCCCACTTCCATGATTTGAAAATCAATGATTTAGTACTAATAAAGGTATGGGCGCGATATTTTTATTATTTAAGTTATATACCAGTCGACTAGTGTTGGTTCGGAACGGGGCTTCCTCCATCCCTCCTTTAGATGACTGATCCTTCAGTCCTGGATCGGCATTCGATTACGGATTATCCCTTCATTATATTAGGGTCTGATCAGCATCAGATCCCTCAATTCCTTGGATTGGATCGGCTTTAGAAATAAGCCCACCATTCTTAAGCTGGAAAATAAATCTTCAGGTGTTGAAGGCTCATTTTATGTTCCTTCATAAGGTTAAAGTTTAGAACATAGCGGAATATGTTCTCGCCAGAGCAGTTGTTTTAGGGCATCGATACCCCAATCTATATATAGCTAGTAGGGCTCTTAGAATTTTGACTAAATGCCATGATCAAACACCTCTCTTGATAAAAAAATGGAGGCCCCCAAACCTCATTCACTTACTATTAGGGATCCCTTTGAGCCTCCATCCATAGGACATATCCATTGAGAGCAATTATTATGAAGCCATTGTTGAGAAAGGCCAAGATGGAAGGCCTACACTAATATATGCACACAATCATAATGGTGTGAATAACATTGAAATGTGAGAATTGTGATGCTCAAGTAACATTTTCTCATCCTTTTTGAAATATCTTGTAGCATATGGAAATTAGAATTGGCTATTTACTCATAAAACAATACACTTGCTCTTTACTTAGCGGGGGTTTTTGTAGGATATAAAAATTATAAGTAATTATCATGTATCATATAGGTATAGATTTAGATTAATAGATCTAAAGGATGAAATTTAAGAGAGGAAATTTACTCTACATGACTAGAGCATAAACTAATGAAAGGAAGGGAAATTGCCTCTGTAATTAGGTAATCATTTGGAGACTATAAAATTCTTCGGTTTGTCTGTTATCATCATTAGAAGCAAAATACATTCTTTTGGAGACTTTATGTGTGGAGGCCATATGAGATCATCCATCTCAATGTCGTCAAATCCATCTTCATAGAGGGTATCTTCATGTTCATCTTTTTTGTTAAGCAGCATAGTATTAACCTTATATTTCAGTAATTCATCGTGACAAACAACATTTAATTGATATCTTATGCAAGATTCATGACTGTTAAATTGTTAACTTTCATTGGGCATGAATTTGTTGTAATCAAGCATATGAGGGATGTTTCAACAACACTTGATAGGTTCGTTCTTGTAGCTCTAGTGCATGGTCTAGGACTCTTCGTGATAATGACCATGGGTGTCAACATGTCTGATTGTCACGTTACACTTGCAATTAATTTTAAGGTACTAATCAAAACACGTGTTACACAATATAACTACGAGATCACTAATTCAACGTTACTCAATGAAGCATTAACAATTTATTACATAATAATTATGATAATTCATTTTTTAATGAAATTATTAATTCATAAACAAAATAAACATAAAAGATTAAAACCCTTCGAATGGTTTGAAAAGACCATGTAAACTTGCATTTTATAATATAAATACTTTAAAATATAAAAATAATATCATTCAAAATGTAAAGAAAGAAATATGACTCAAACAATGCAAAAAAAATTATGAATATTTGCATTCACATAATATAAATGCTCTATAATATAAAAATAATATAACTCAAAAGTTAAAGAAATATATGACTTTCAACATCAATCCTTGAAAATTAAAAATATTTTTATAAGAAAAAAAGATATGTTAAATATTATAATAAAAGATTAAGAATAATTTTGATAAGAATAAAAGATATGTTAAATATTATTATTATTATAATATATATTATTTGAGATAGTATTATTCATTATAAGTTTGAAAATTGGGTTGGTTTGTTCATTATTGTGATGTGTTATATTTATTGGGATGTTATTTGAGCAATTGCGGTCCCCTTTGTACCACCACACTATAAACAAATTGTAACTTGATGATGGCCTTTCTTTTTTCCTAGGGATACTTTTGTTGTTTTACACGTGAAATCTAAGAAGTTAACATTACACGTTTTTCTTTACAAATCAACAAGTATAATATATATAATATATCGTATTATAAGATATATTAAAATTTTAATATATTATGAAATTTTTAAAAATTCAACAAATTGTAACTTGATGATGTGATGGATAGCCTTTCTTTTTTCCTAGTGATACTTTTACTTATATGTATATTTTAAACTGACTGCTTTTGTTGTATTACACGTGAAATCTAAGAAGTTAACATTACACGTTTTTCTTTACAAATCAACAAGTATAATATATCGTATTATAAGATACATTAAAATTTTAATATATTATGAAATTTTTAAAAATTCAACAAATTGTAACTTGATGATGTGATGGATAACCTTTCTTTTTTCCTAGTGATACTTTTACTTATATGTATATTTTAAACTGACTGCTTTTGTTGTATTACACGTGAAATCTAAGAAGTTAACATTACACGTTTTTCTTTACAAATCAACAAGTATAATATATCGTATTATAAGATATATTAAAATTTTAATATATTATGAAATTTTTAAAAATTCTTCTTTTTCAAACTCGCATCAGAGTCGAAATGATTTTCTAGTGAGAGCATATGGCCTTTCACTTATTGGAAGGGCATTTGCACGTTGTGTCAACATTTCATGAGAACCAACCAAATGTCTCCCACCACAATGATCGCTATTAGTCACAGTTTCTTCTATTGTGTCACCCTTCGAAACCACGTTTGATGGAAAGTATGTTTGACCACTTGGACATGGTGTCTATGTCCATCCTAATCTTGGTTTATGCAAAATAAGCAGAAAAAATGTAATCATCCAATTCCCACAAAAGGTAAAGAGGTTTGCAAAATTAAGGTATTGTGTGAATTGCCTCAATTTCTTCATCGAGATAGTGGTTATGGAGATGGGGATATATAGTTCATTATGTTGTAGAAATTGCAAGGTAATGGAATCAATCTGACTCTTGGTGAATGCCATTGACATTACTCTCAATAATATTGGAAATTGTCACTATTTGATACCTCTAAGATAATTTTCTCGTAATGATATTAATAAAAGAACCCCCTAAATGCATAAACAAAATAGAAAACAAAGTATAATGGAAATGGAACGAACAACATACTCTTTATTAGTTATATAGAAGAATCTCTGAAATCGATTATTCAAACTTCACAATATAAATGACGTACTATGTAATGACTTATTGTAAGTAAAGCATTGTATGATGAGAATGGTATTAAGATTGTTGGATTATCTAGCAATACTGAGAGGGGGGGTGAATCAGTATTGCCTTTTTTTTTTTTTATTAAAACAATTAGTACAAGACGCACAAAGAATCAAACAAGTTAGGACACAGGATTTTATCCTAGAATCCTCAAAGAGAAAACCACCAACTCAAACTCATTAATAAGATGAATTTTTACAAAATTGTTTATCTGCTACTATAGAAGGGATGCAACAACACCCCAGTTTTTCCTGCTGCTACAGATAAGGATGATACAACACCCCAGATCTTCTGCCTACAGCTACTGACAAGGATGCAACAACACCCTGTTTTCCAGCTTCTACTGGAAGGAGGCTACAACTCCCTGCAGGCTTTCTACCTGCCCTAGCACCACCCTTCCACCCTGATATGTTTTTGTCAATCTTCCAGATCTCCTTCTTTCAACTCTGTCACATATTCCTCTTTATTTTGCTGGTCTCTTTCCTTCTCATGCTGCTGCTACGATCTAGACTTCTGAGAAGACACTTCTTTCCATTTCATACTTCTATTATATATTCTTCTTTATCATTTAACCATCGCGCCTTTACAAAATGAACTCGTGCCCTTTCATCCTAGTTCCTCTTCAAATCTTTGTTATTAATCTTAAATTTGTAACTCTGTTTATTACTGATTTTTATTAATTAATTAATTAAAACTTTCATTGATCAACTCGGCCTTGTGGGTTTTCTCATCTCAGGGATGTCTGTTTCATCCATGGTTTCCCTTCAAACCTGCGGGCTTTCATTCTTTCACGCCTGTAGGATTCCTCATGTGGGCATACTCCATACACTCATGAGCTTAATCCACTTTACTTGCTGGCATGGCCTTGCTTCTGTGAGCTTATCTTCCTTAAGCTCCTTTGAGGGTGTAGCTTAGGTCCTTGCGGGCATCCTCAAGCCCTTGTGGGCTTATCCTTACCTCCTATGGGCATCCCCTAAGCCCTTGCAGGCTTAACTAAGCCCCCTTGTGGGAATTCTTTAACCGTTGAGGATATTCTCTTTAGCCCCTTTTCAACACAGCCAATTTTTGTTTTGTTCTCAATGTGCAAAAACAATATTTTTCTTACTTTTGGCAGATTGATTTCTTGCATATATGAAAATCATAAGGAAAAGTAAAAGCATGGATGGATATCCAGTTCAACAATGAACAAGACCATGTCAAAAGATAAATCTATTGATACATCCACAACATCTGGCGGGCATTTGAACGTACGCTTTCAAATTGCTGTTTTGACACTTAGACAAATTTCTTCAAACCCTAGGTCACCAAGGTGATTTTATTTTTTCATCAAACTTGGAAAGTGAGGCAACCATAATATGAAGAATATCATACTGACTCCAACCATGCCAATCTTCTCTCCTGCAACCTCATCATCTAACCTTGGCGGGCATTTTACTGAGACAATGCAAACTATGCCAAATAGCACTTTTGGCATACTTATATCTTTGTAATCAAACACTCAATAGGAGAACTGAGATAATGTTTATATGCACCCATTAACAATCTATAGCCTAAGACTTTTAGATTATTTTTATCATCATCCTATGAGACATGGAGGGCATTTCTCTAAGGCCACTTAAGCAGATTTGCAAGGAGATTTTATACTTAGACAATTTTAGCAATTTCTAAGGTGGATTTTTATTTCACCAAAAAACTGAGCTAATTCCACTAGATGATGTATTACACCTCACTGGGCACACCTATGCTGATTTCACTCCCAGACTCATCTTCATTTTCCCTGGGTGGGCATTTTACTGAACTTGGTGTGAAACTACCTAAAACACTGTTTTGGCAGATCCATAACTTCTTCCTCAGGCACTTCCAAGTCAATGTGATAACATGGTCAAGTAGATAAAACACCCACCTACAATATGACCATATGGTGAGGGAATTTTCTTCAAGGAACAAATTATGGTGGGCATTTCCCTAGAGCAATTTTGACTAATTTGACCAAAAAGTGTTCTTTTGGGAGACCTGTAGCTTCTTCTTCAATGACTTTTTCTGAGAACTGGGACCATGGTCAAATAGACACTTCAACAAACTATGGCATGGTAGGTCATGGTGGTCATTTTCTTTTTCTTATGAATTCTGGTGGAAATTTTCATAAGGCAGCTGCTTTAGGGCAGTTTTTCATCACTTAGTCAAATTCCCTAAATTATCATATTCTTACAAATCGCTATCAGACTGGAACAATGACATCATGAGACATTAGGACATTATCATGTGTCTTTCCAGCCTCATCACACATGCCACAACATCACTTCTTTTGTCATTAATGACCTCCTTTGACATCAATGACAACCATACTCAACAAAGATTGTGGACTTGTATTGAGATACATAATCAAGTTATCCTTGATTTACTATCTAACATATTTTTGTTATTTTTACAAGTTGGTATAAATATATATAAGGGTGAGTGCAAGCTAAGGATGGTCTCTCATGATGCATTAGTGGCAATGCAAACATGGAAAAACAACATTTTGTTGACTTGGAGGGATGATTTGAGGTATGTCCATAATCGTTACAACGTAATCTTCCACCTTGTGAGCATCAGAACCCTTTGGACTATAGGATCCATTTCACTGACTCAGATCCACTTTATATCCTTCAGACATACTATTTCCTCATTTTTTCCCTTGTATGCTTGTTGCATCATTACAACGGGCATACCCGTGAGTTGCATCACTATAACCCGCAAGTAGCATGTAAAATGGTAAAAATCACTAGTTTATTACTTTGTACTCCCAAAAAGTGGTTATTGGGTGACCTTTGACCTTCCATCTGCCCAAGAAACACTTCGATGTGTCCTTTCACTTACCTTTGGGAGGACTATATATTGAGCACATATGGCTTATGGACGAGAGGAGAAAGAAGAGAAAGGGAACTCTAGTGGATTTCCGCCCTATCTTGAGTCTACACTCATTGATACTTGTAGTTGTGAACCCCTTATGTTCACCTTCCAAAATCCAACCATAGTTTGAGTTTTCCATTCATGGAGGATTGAAGTGGTGGAGGCACAAGTGGATTGATCCAGATCTTGGTTTAGATTGGTTGCCGGCAAGAGGTCGTATCACATTGTACTTCTTCTTGTTTATTAATAGAAATGCTCATATTCTCATCCATTAATGTTGTGAATGTCATTTATTCTACATTGGGTTGCATTTACTTATAATATCATGGACCTTTGCTATTAATGATGTTAATGCCGTTTATATATTATATATACTTGTTGTATAGTGGCTATCAAGACTAATTTGTAGAGTCAAGTGCACAGATTGAAAGCTCCAACGGGGATCTACATCAAACGTTTGGATTGAGGTTGGTTACGTTCTCCATTATCTTAGCATTGTCATTTATAATAGCATAGTTCTGAGAATTGAGTTAATTTTTGGTAGTCAGCTGTCTGTAGTGTTCTACCCCAAGCCATAGTGAGTTTTCTCCAATACAGAAATGGCGACTCCACTGGGTAGGTAACTTTGTGCCTATTGAAGTCGAGGTGGTTGATGCGCCCATCGACTACAACCTGTTACTGGGTCGGAATTGGATGTACGCTATGAAGGATGTCATTTCCACTGTATTTAGAGTGATTTGCTTTCCCCATGAAGGCAAGATTGTGACCATCGATCAGTTGGATTTCATTAACACTCCTTCCACAGTATTCGCGGGATCCATAGTCCCGCAAGTTACTGATTCTCAGCTGGCTACTGGGAACATAGGTGTTGGTATGTACCCTTCATTGATGGGAACTTATAGTTTTCCTGCACCTGTGAATTTTATCGGAACCATTTCTGACGATGCATCTCCTCCTTTGCATAATATCCCATTCCAAACTTCATATTGTAATGATCCATGGACCTTACCATCGGCGAGTTCCAGGTCTAGAGACATTACACACATCAGGATGTCTATGCCACTGTCTGTAGCTGAGCTTGCTTACCAGGATATTCAGCAAGCAACTTCAGAGCCGGATCTCTCTTCTTCACGGACAGGGGAAGAAGATCTCGTTATGCTACCCATGTGTGCAGTTGACCCATCTTGTTCACATGATTTCCTCGACGGTATTCTACCTTCAGATAAAAATTTTATCGAGGCCATGAATGGTAATGACAAGCCTTGGGAGGATTCTCATCATCAATTTTATTCCCTTCCTACCCTTGATCTTATTGAACGAGATGAGCCTCGAGTACAACCTGCCATGCATTTGGATTTTGATCCAGGCATAGTTTTGTCTAGTCCCGGTTTGACATTAAAGTCTGATCTCCCTAGTGATGAGTCTGTAGACTCTCCTATAGATCCGCAAATCGGTGATTCTGATGAGTTTGATTCTACTTCTAGAATTTCCAACTCCGGTGATGATGAATTTGCCACTACAGATTCCTCCATGTCCTTCAGCTTTTCTCTTCATTCCGAAGTTGATCATTTTGGTCCCTCAGGTGTTGGTACTATAGCACCTTCAATGGTTAGCTCTCCCTGCATTATGTTTGAGGGTGATAATAACAAAGTTGAAAAATTTTCTACCACAGTGACCTATATCATATTTTTCTTTACGTACGTTTTAGAGATGATCTTGGTACTTATGTTTCTTAGAGACAAGATTCTTAGCTGGACTTATACTTGTTTACTGGTCCTTTCTGACATTGGCTTCGGTCATGGAAGGAATATTTAGAACCTTGCATATGGGTTTAGGCCTCCCCATTGTTATGATGCACTTGAACATATTACTATCTGAATTTGCAGACACCCCTTGAGTGTCCTTATCTTGCTCATGTTCCTTGCATTATGCATAACTTTGTCTCATGCGCTTGGAACTAGTCTCGCATGTCCCTGACACTCGTCTACTCTCATTACGAGCATTCTTCCATCTCTCCTTTGATCTCGTTAAAAACAGTAAGGAGGTCACGAGTTTACTTTTTCGTGCTTGTTAAACCTTTACGAAAAAGATTTTTATAAAGTCTTTTTAAGCCCTTGTTAGACTTTTTCAAATCAAACAAGATTGCCGAGTATACTTGTCATTTCAGACTCGTTAAAGGATTTGAAGCGACATTCACTTAGCTATAAGTTTACCCCTTTTCCAGACCTTTGTGGATTAATTACGAAAAAGGTATACTCTAGTCATACCTGACTAGAAGAGTTATTCTCTCATTGTTTTACACTTTTTCGGGTGAGGAGACTAACTTTACGAAAAAGGACTTCCCTTTTATGTCGAGTTGTGATTACATTGCATTATCCTGCTTGTCGCTTGAGCCTTGTGCCGGCTCCCTCTTACTCACTTATTAGCCATGTTCCTGAGCACTTTACCTTCTGAGCCAGGCAGAGCCTTAATTTATCCTTCACAATTTGATGACCTTTTGACCCTGAGGGAACACACCCCCGAGTGTTCGCATCCTGCATATGCTTTCTTGCATTGATCATAGGTATGTTCCACTACTTGGGACTAGTCTGCTCTCTATTTGACACTCATTCCCTCACTTGTTGTACTATAAGCAATTTTATTCTTTTTCAAGCTTTCTCCAATTATGAAAAAGACGAAAAAATAAAATATTCCAAAAAGCCGGACAGGATTATGGTTACTACTTCTAGTTGGCAGCTGTTGTGTCACCTTTGAACAGAGCATTCATTCCACTCCATACATTATGAGTCGGGACTATAGTTGGACCTTAGGAGCTGTACTTGTTTCTCAGTTTACTCCACCGATTGGTTAAGCTTCCAGTCATTATGGAGCCATTTGTGGTTCCTCCTGCATCACACAGTCTATATCGAGTCTATGCTTCCTGAGTCTATCCATCTGCTCATGCTCTTGTTCAAAAGAAGTCCTGAAACTAGAGTCGGCCACTCCTCAGATCTGTTGACTATTGCATGTTGGCCATCCTTATTGAGTTAGTCCATTTCACCTGAGATCTTCCAAATCTTACAGCATAGCTCGTACCTCGTGCTAGTTGATGGGGGATGCATTAATTCCTCCTTCCAGCGAGTCTCGTTCTGTCGAATTCAACCCATTTATTATGGGACTTGAGGCTTAGAGTTCGGTTGAGTACCTTGAGGCTTGCAGTCATTAGTGGCAGGTTCTCTCGCCATCGACAGTTTTGGGAATACATCAATGTCCCCTGATCGATGGATTCATCCTAGTGTTCGACTTCAACTCATTTATTCACACTACGATGATTGTACTTTGTGCCTTGATGCCCATTTTCATTATTTGTGGGTCATCTCACGTCTGTTAACGGTATACATCATTGATCGGTAATCAAACGATGTCACATCAAGTTCGACCCCAACTCCTTTGTTCACTTGATGGAACTTGCACCATCAAAGACTTGTGTAGAAGACCCCAGGCGATAGTGGCATTCAGTATGCTACCTATGACTTTGACTTTACATCTGAGATATCACCTCTCAGATATCAGCAGTTTGTATCTCCAGTTTGCACCCGTTGTCTCCTTTTCAGCAGGAGACCATATCTTACTGTAAAGGGATCATGGCTATGATCACTTATGACATATATCCATTATGTACTGCCTATTCATGGCCATTGTATCAGATTGTTGTACTATACCAACATGTATTCAAGGATACCATTGTATTATGACGAGTGAGTTGCTCCTTCCACTTATGTTTCCATCACTCCACTTCTAAGTTTTATAATGTATTTCGGCCATCGTAGCATCAGTCTCTGACCTCACACATTAGGGGGCATCTGTTACAACGTAATCTTCCACCTTGTGAGCATTAGCACCCTTTGGCCTATAGGATCCATTTCACTGATCAGATCCACTTTATATCCTTCAGACATACTATTTCCTCATTTTTCCCTTGTACGCTTGCTGCATCATTACAGTGGGCGTACCCGCGAGTTGCATCACTATAGCCCGCGGGTAGCATGTAAAATGGTAAAAATCACTAGTTTATTACGTTTTACTCCCAAAAAGCGGTTATTGGGTGACCTTTGACTCTCCATCTGCCCAAGAAATGCCTCAATGTGTCCTTTACTTACCTTGGGGAGGACTATATATTGAGCACATATGGCTTATGGACAGGAGGAGAAAGAAGAGAAAGAGAACTCTAGTGGATTTTTGCCCTATCTTGAGTCTACACTCATTGATCCTTGTAGTTGTGAACCCCTTATGTTCACCTTCCAAACTCCTACCATAGTTTGAGTTTGCCATTCATGGAGGATTGAAGTGGTGGAGGCACAAGTGGATTGATCCAGATCTTGGTTCAGATTGGTTTCCGGCAAGAGGTCATATCACATTGTACTTCTTCTTGTTTATTAATAGAAATACTCATATTCTCGTCTATTAATGTTGTGAATGTCGTTTATTCTACATTGGGTTGCATTTACTTATAATATCATGGACCTTTGCTATTGATGATGTTAATGTCGTTTATATATTATATGTTCTTGTTGTATATTGTCTGTCAAGACTAATTTGCAGATTCAAGTGCATGGATTGAAATCTCCAACGGGGATCTACATCAAACGTTTGGATCGAAGTTGGTTACATTCTCCATTATCTTAGCATTGTCATTTATAATAGCATAGTTCTGAGAATTGAGTTAATTTCTGGTAGTCAGTTGTCTGCAATGGTATACCCCAAGCCATAGTGAGTTTTCTCCAATACAATAATGAATTTGAATATGGTGTAAGAAGATAAATTGTAGGAAATTGAGCTAGCTTCTAAAATATATATGCTTTATTTATGGGATTTTTGTATAAATATAATAAAATCAACTTTTTCTTACTTTAGTATGTTATTTTTAGGAAAAACATAATGCATATGTGGTCGTTAGTGCAGGTGTTGATTACCTCAATGATGGAATTTCGTTAATTTTTTTGTACAATTGTAGAGAATAGATTGCCCTCTGCATAACTGTCTTTTCAAAATTTATAATGTTATTTTTATATTTTTTTAGAATTACGGAAGTGATTATACCTTTGAAATTATGAGGTCATGAGTTACTGCAAGGTATGGTCTTAACATAATCTTGAACAATATTTTTTATTTAAATTGTAGATATTTCTTTGTTCTATTGCATGGTATAATGTATTTAAAATTTGATCAAACATGAAAACATTATAGCAAGAATAATATACATGTATTTTAGGATTTTTATAGGTCAATCAAGTCAAAATTAAATTAATCATAGTAAACAACAATAATTTAAGAAAGAATTCTTGAAATCCACATTCAAGAATCTATATGTGCATTTAGTTTCATGGATGAAATATGTGTGCTGCCAATATAAAAATAACGTAAAAAATGTAGTTATTGAGAAGCATTATGAAAAATGGCATTTTTGATGTGTTTGTAGCCCAAACCACTGGGATTTTCTTTTTAAACCTACATCTAGACAAACCAAGTTAGAAAACACGTAATTTGGAATATAAAAGGGTTCCAAAAAAATTTAATTCAATGAACACACATGTAGTATGAAACCACTCAGATTAACTGAGCATGTGTGGATTCTAAGTGTGTGTCCTCTATTTCCAATACCATGGGCTCTATTAGACCCATATCTAGTTTCCAAATAATTCTAATAAAATAAATATCCCTAGTCAGAGGAAAAACATGCATTGAAGAGGTCATTTCTAGTTGTGCAAGGAACCATTATTTTCCCAAAATTCCCAAAGGATTACTTTACTACTTTGGTTTAATCTATTTGCAATAATCTTGGTGATTATCTTCTAGGAAAGGTTACATAAAGCTATAGGTCTATAGTCATTGAAACTAACATGTTTATTAACCTTTGGGATGAGAACAATATGTGTGTGGTTCAGGGATCTAGAAACATAACCATCAATTCTGGATTGTTCAACCACCTGGAGAAGTTTATCACCCATAATCTCAGAAAAATCTAAGAATAGTTCAATAGTCCACCCATCCAGGCCTGGACTTTTATCCTTGGAAAAACATTTAAGAACCCCTTCAATCTTTTTCAAGGTAACTAGATCCCCAATATTTTCACCTTCCTCCTTAGAAATGAAAGAAGGGAAATGTTTAATGACATCCAACTCTTCTAAGATATTATTCCTTCTAGGTGCCTTGAACTATTTTCCAAAATGATCTTTTGTTGATTGTTTAAGCTCAATATCCTTGTGTATAATTCTTCCTTCCTCAGACACTAAGTCCCAAATAGCATTCACATTTCTTTTAAATGATGCAAATTTATGAAAACAAATTGTGTTTTTGTCACCCAGGGCAACCCAAAATGCTCTGCTTTTTAATCTCCACTTAATCTCATCTTGTTTTAGAAGGAAATTCTTTTTTCTTTCAAGATTAATGAGTTCTAATTTTTCCTCATCAATGAACATACAGTTTTTAGTATTGGTATAAATCTTCTCAATTTTTTCCTCAATTTCCTTGAGCTCCTTATGTTAAGCCCTAAATATTTTGACAAGAAGAAGAAGTTCCACCTCAAGCTGCATCTCAGAATGCTCTGGGAAACTTGAGGAATTTTTTGACAAGGGAAAACCAAAACGATTTATATTCTCTTTTGTCTCTCAGTGGACGTTGCTACAGTTTGTGAAGGCGGTCAAGTCACTCGTTGGGTGTTTGACTTGAAAGGAAGCCATATTTCAATCAAATCGTGGGGATTTGGTGGAGTTAAGCGTTTTGTGGTGAAGACCATGCACTTCCAAATGCGTTCCTTCCTATTATGCTAATATAATGTATTTATATTGGGTTGCATTCTATAGGAGTTACTACAGTAAGCTCATGGAGACCAAACTATGGCCATTTTGTGTGCTCGAGGGTGCATTTACTGATAGTATCCTTCAAGATAGCAAGTAGATTGGTGGTGTTTCTAAGGAGGTGCATTAAATTTTAGTGACTAGTTCTTATTTGGAAGGGCATGAGCATCTGCTTCACTTCTACTTGTCGATCTTTAGCTGGGTATGACACAACACAGATGGTAAAACTCTCATTTTTATAATTTAGTCACATTGGATCGTGCTTGAAATCATTGTCTGGTATTTTCTTTAAATAAGATTAAGTTTTTTCAAATCCAAGAGAAACTTTGAATGGTTGCGAGTTAGATTTGGTTGTTTAATACAAATTCTAGTTGTTGAATATGCTAGACAGGGGGACATGCTTATATTTATGTTTCATGAGATTTGAAATTGAACTATTTGACATTCAATGAATTTTATGAGTTCACCCTTCATCACTTAGGAATTTAGATTCCATATTTGAATTTATATGGTGTTATTAGTATTTCATTCTGAAACAGAGTATGATTAGTTTGATGTGGTAAAGGCAGAATTTTAGTAAGTAATGAATCCAAAGATTAGGGTAGAGTCTATACTTGGCATTCTCATCATTCAAAATCAGTAAATTGAGAATTGTGTTAAAATTCCTTTTCAATATCGATTCATGTAGCATGAGGGTATTCCATTGAATGTTAAATTAGGCGAAGGCAGATTAGAGTTTAAGTATGTGTTCCTTTCATAAATGAAAGGCGAGATCACTTATAAATTGTTGAAGGAATGTTGTTGGGGAAAGGATCTCCAAGGTATGATATGAGATATCATTGACTGCAAAGGGATAAGATTTGATATAGTATTGATTGTATAAGTGCTATATATTAGAATGCTCCAAAAAAGACTTGTATATGATGACCATGAAGTATTTATAACTGTGTTGAATAGATGGAATTCATGTGATGCATTGAGTGGTTTGAATCTTTAGGTATGGTCAATCCTTCTATCAATATTGAATTGGATTTTTTTTATACATTAGAAACGTGTGAACAAAAATATCCTTTTCCAGGAAACACAACACATTAATCATCATAGTATTTTATCATTGTGAAAGAGCGTGGATCATTCAAGATCTGACTTGTTATCATCTTGTTTGATAGAGATATGACTTGTTATAGCATTGAGTTTCGAGGTTTTGATTTGCTATAGCATAAATGCTAGAACAATGTAAATTGTATTGATTGTCAAAGGTTTTGATGGTATTGAAGATCAAGTTTCTTATTGATCATATTATTTTACTATCATTTTAAATCTCTGCTAATATTTTTATTAATTGATAGCTCACAATATTCCTATTCTAGCAATTTTCAGTCATAAGAATATATAAGGAAAATACAGAGGAACGATTTTTAAATTTGTGTGAATTGTATTGCTTTTAATTGCTGGAAAATTCATACTATGGTTGAAGATATAAGACCTATGGAACATAGTGAATATTTGGATCATTTTGCAGATGTTATATTGCTAAACAGGGTATGCTTATTTGTATTGATCGAGAACAAGATTGTATGTATCATCAATAGAGATGCAAAGTTGATGTATTCAAATGGAATTTGCTGGAATACATCTTTAGTTAACTCCATGAAGGTCAAAAGTTTCTAATATTTAGCAAGGAAAAATGCTAAATATATTAGATAGGTGTCTCACATGAAAACTCTTTTGATATAACAAATAATAAAGTCTTAAAATATTGATTTTGCTTACAAATATTTCTTACAATTGATTGCAAAAAGCCATACTTTGGAATTTGTGGTTTTTCTAGAAGCATTGTTTCAATTTTAGAACTTGTAATTAAACTCTTTCTGATAATTGGGTTTAATTAGCAGATAGTTTTCAAGAAAAATCAAGTTTTTAATAAATGGAGATTTACTTGTCTGACAATAATTGATTACTGCATTGCACTGTGTAGTGTAACTGAAGCCTGAAATTTTTGAGGGATTGAGGTTTGACTTCAGAAAGCCTCTCGATCAAAATTCTTCTCTCAGCCATAGGCAATTCCTTGCTCCTTCTCATGTTTTCAATATCTATTTTCTTTTGTCAAAAGAGGAAATTATTTCTTTCTCACAAATTTTCTTGGAACTTTGTAGCAGTATTTTTGAATTGCATATTCTTTTTTTCTTAGTGTTTTCGTGGGTTATGTGGAAGTTCCTTCATAGTCAACAAATATAATCAAGGTTCCTAGTGCACATTATGAGTTAAGTGCAAACTTCTTGGATCCAAAGGTTGATTGTCAGGATCATGGTTCATATTTTCTATTTTATTTGTTTATTTATTCTAAAGTTGAAATTCATCTCATAGAGATTAACTATTTTTTTTGGAGATGTAAACTTGGAAAGAAATTTGAGCAGAGCCAGTTTTACCATTATTGCCAATTTTGTAGGAAATTATAACAAATTAATCTGTTCACAATTTCAGCTAATGCTTGTGGTATGGATACTCATTGACAGGAGGTTGAATGCAAGCATTAAGGTTGATTTGATTGATAATTTAACTCTCAAAATAAATGCACAGGTCCTTCATTTATATGAAAATATCAGGTTTGTTGGACTGTTGGAATAAGTGTGAGTTTATTGCCATATATGACTGCTTGATTGATTGCTCGGCATTGGTTGTTAGGAGGGTAGAATTTCCATCATTTCCTAGACAAAACTTGGGGGGGGGATTTCCATCATTTCCCATTTTGGTGCTTAATCATACCAGGTTTAGTTTTGATATTTAACACCTTATTTGCATCGCAGGGACTTGTCCTACAACAATCTCACTGGGTCAGTCCCATAAATTCATGCCAAGACCTTCAAGTAAGAACAACCTTGCCAAATAAGCCATGTTTAATGTATGCGACTTGTGGATCGTTGTGTCCTAAATTGAAATAGGTCAAATGACTTAAACTCCAAACATGAATCGTGATTGTTGGGAATTTGTGTTTTTAATAGTGTTAGTGGAAACCCACTGCTATGTGGGTCACGTGCTGCACATATTTTCCCTAGAGAAGCTCCAAAACCCATATATTTCACTTCTAATACATCAGAAAGTAAGTTTTGCACTCTATTGATATACAATCATGTCATGTTATTTCTGAAGTAGAGTTGCATGATAAATTAAGTGTACATTGGTATTTGTTTTGCAGTTCTTACAGCACCCTCTGGAGTTTCTAAAAAACATACTATGGCTATAGATTTTGGTGTGAGTCTTGGTTTTTTGTGTACAATTGCCTTTGTAATTGGAATTTTCATTTGGTGGAGACAGAGACACAATCAACAAGTTTTTTTTTATGTCAATGGTATGTATGCAATCTCCTTGGATGGTTAATTTACTAATCTTTTTCTTGGTATTTTACAATTTTGTTTATCAACTATTTTGGTTTTCTGTGTGAAATCTGAGCAATTTGCTTATTCTGTTTATGGGTTATATGATGAAATACTTGTAGAGCAGCATGATCCAAAAGTTTGCTTGGGACATTTAAAGAGATTCAACTTTCTACTGATAATTTTAGTAACAAGAATATTCTAGGTTTAGTAGGTTTTGGGAATGTTTACAAGGGATTCCTACAAGATGGTACTTTGTTAGATGTAAATATATTGAAAGATGCTAATGCCACAGGGGGAGAAGTCCTATTTCATACAGAAGTGGAGATGATCAGCTTGGCTGTGCATAGAAATTTGTTGATATTATGTGGATTTTGCATGACATCCACATAAAGGCTATTGGTTTATCCATACATGTTGAATGCAATTATTGCACTCGTCTGATGAGTAATTATGTCTTTTTCCCTTGGGGCATGTTTATGCAATTATTAGGGTAGATTGAAAGTAAGAGACAAGTTTTCTACTATCCAAACTATATAGCTTTTGCATATAAATTTACCTGAATTCGTCTCTATTATAGACAGGACATTATTGGGTCTTAAGTAAACTTGCATATACCATTCATGTAAAGCCTACATTGGATTGGGCGTTTCCTACTCTCCAAACTATATAACTTTTGCATATAAGTTTGTTTTATTTTGATCTGTATTACAAGTAGGACATAATTGAGTCTCAAGTAAAACAAACTAGTTGAATATTATAAACTTGTAGATACCATTCACGGAAATCCTGTATTGGATTGGGCTACAAGGAAAAGGATATCCCTGGGAGTTGCTAGGGGACTTTTGTACCTACATGAGCAGTGTGATCCCGAGATAATTCATCGTGATGTAAAAGCATCCAACATCTTACTAGATGAATATTTTGAAGCTGTTGTGGGTGACTTTGGATTAGTGAAACTTCTGGATAACAAGGATTCACATGTGAATACAACTGTTAGGGGTATTGTTGGGCACATTTCCCCTAAGTACCTCTCAACGAGCCAGTCCTCTAAGAAGACTGATGTATTTAGTTTTGGCAAATTATTGTTGGAACTCATAATTGGACAAAAGGATTTTGATTTTGGTCGAGAAGAAAACTAGAAAGGAGTGATGCTTGATTGGGTAAGTACATCTAAGTTCTGAATGCTATGATGAATACCAAGTAAAACTGATAATAATGAAGAATAGACTCTTGAATTGTGTGGTTGTCTTGTGTTACTTGTGTGGAAGGTTAAAAAATTACAATAGGAGAATAGGATTGACATCATGATAGAAAAGGATATTAAACCCAATTATGGTAGATTTGAACTTGAGGAGATGGTGCAGGTAGTGTTGTTATGCACTCAGTTTAACCTTGGTCACTCCCTACAGATGTCTGAAGTGGTTAGGATGTTGGAAGGTGATGGACTGGAAAAAAGGTGGGAAGCTTCACAGAAGGTTGAAACTCCTAAATACAAGGGCCTAGAAATTATATCCAAGAGGTATTCTTACTTTATTGATGAAGATTCATCATTGGTTTTCAAAGCAATGGAACTTTCAGGTCTAAGGTGACTTGTGTGAAAATTTGATATACTGGGTTTGGAATTGTAATCCTATGGCATGCTGTAGGCTTGTCTATCATGGAGCATCTTGAATTAACCCCCAAGTAGGCCTACAGTTTCACTATGAGGCACACTATGATGGCATTACTATTTTGGGTGTTTTCTTGTAAAATTATTGTAGTATATGCTCTGATCTCATCTCTAGGTTACGTTTCCAACATGGTTTTTCTTTACAACAATGAGGAATTTAATCCCAAATTGTATGTAACTTGTCAGACTTTGAATCGATGGATTTCTGCTGAGATTACCTGCAAATTCTATAAATTTTACCATAGGTTATGAGGATCGCAGGTTACTACCATAGGTTCATTGAGAGGTTCTCCAGGATTGCCTACCTGATAAATTCACTTCAAAAGAAAGGTACTAAATTCATATGGTCTAATAAATGTCAAGAAAGCTTTGAAATTCTTAAACACTTGCTCACCACCGCACCTATTCTAAGAATAGTGAATCTATACAAGGACGTCGTTGTATGCACAGATGCCTGCTTAAAAGGGTTAGGTGGCGTTCTATTGTAAGATGATTATGTAATACACTATGTGTCAAGAAAACTCAAACAACATGAAGATAACTATGTGAAACATGACTTAGAACTAGCTGCTATAAGACATGCATTAAGGATGTCGAGACACTACTTAATAGGAAGAAAATTCACTTTAACATGTCCGATAATATAAGTTTAAAATACTTTTAGGAAGGGTTTTTGGATAATCCACGGTCGGCATTTTAGTTTTCGAGTTTCGAATCAACAAGGTTTAAATGCTAATCAAGAAAGGTGGTTAGCCTTCTTGACTGAGTATGATTTTGAAATTAAACACATTAAAGGAAAATATAACAAAGTGGCAGGTGCCTTGAGTAGATGCAACTAAAAATGATGAAGAATATTTAAAAATTAAAGAACAACAAGAAAATTATGTAAATGGAAACGAATTCTCATCTTCCTCCATAAGCTCATAAGACTTACTAGTCTATAAAAATCGATTATACATAGCTAATTTGGAAAAAATTAAATAATTAATCATGAATGAGTTACATAAGAAACCGTATTTCGGACACCCGGGATACCAAAAGATGATAACAAAACTAAGAAGAAGTTATTAATCTCCTAACATGAAGAATGAAGCTGCAAATTACCTAGCTAGATGCATTGAATGTCAACAAGTAAAAACAGAACATCAACATCTTGTCAGGTTACTTCAACCCTTACCTATTCCAAAATGGAAATGGGAGATAATAAATATGGACTTTATAATAGGATTACCTAAAATGAATAAACAAGATGACTCAATAATGGTAGTTGTTGATAAGTTAAATAAAGTTGCACACTTCATACCTATGAAATCTACGTTTAAAGCCATTAACATAGCTGATATTTTTATGAAGGAAATATTCTGTTTGCAGGGTATTCCAAAAGTTGTGATTTCTAATAGAGATGCAAAATTTACAAATAACTTTTTAGAGTCCTTGTTTAAAGGTCTAGATACACAACTTAATTTCAGTACTGCTTATCATCCTCAAACAAATGGGAAAACTGAAAGAACTAATCAAGTGTTAGAAGATATCATGTGAATGTATGTAATGGATAAACCAAGTAAGTGGGAAGAGTATTTACATTTAGTAGAATTTTCTTATAATAATGGGTATCAAGCTTCATTAAAATTGAGTCCATTTGAAGTCTTGAATGGGTGAAAATGCCACACTCCTGTGTCTTGGGATAACCCTCTTGACATGCTTTTTCTAGGACCTGACATGTTAAAGGAGATGGAACAAATGGTGAAAGAGTTGCAAGAAAACTTAAAATTTTCCCAGGATTGGAAGAAGAGTTATGTAGATTTAAAAAGAAATACAAGAGAGTTCAACGTCAATGATTATGTATATCTAAAGGTAAAGTCAAAGAAGAGTGTCTTGATCTTGGGAAGGTGTTCCAAGCTGGAACCCAGGTATTGTGGACCTTTAGAAGTGTTAGCTAAGATAGGGTCGATAGCCTATCAGGTTTCACTGCCCCTTAATATAAAGGTGCACGATGTATTTCATGTTTCATTGTTAAAAAAATATGTGCATGATGTTACTCATGTAATTGACTGTAATGTGATTCAGGTAGAACCCGAGGGTGATTTCCAAACCAAACCTTTCTGCATCCGATACCGGAAGGAACGTATGCTATGGAATCAAGTGATCGTTCAAATAAAATTTCAATGGAAGCACTTCATCCCTGAAGAGGCAACTTGGGAAATGGATGATAAAATGCGAGATGTGTATCTCTCCATGTTCCAGAATGAGCAAGAGAGCTCAGAATAAAGAACACTGACGACGGTGTTAAAAGTAAGGGGGGGGAAATGTGATACCCCAAAATATTATTATTTATTTTTGAATTATTAATTGTGACAATTATTTTTATGTAGTATTTATTTAAAACTAAAAAAAAGAAAGTGACACTTTGCACAACAAACTATTTTTTTTATTAAATAAAAGAAAAAGGCACTTGGAAAGTTTAGCTAAATGAGGGGACACCACCATGGCAGAGAGAACATGTTTAAGCAAGCAAGAGAAATATTTTCCAATCAAATCCAATCTAAAACTCAACAACCAAACAAGATCCTAAATCATAGGGATTTATGGATTGATTGGAGATTTGATTTGAGATGGCACAAGACCTGTGAAAAACTATATATATTAGTGCACTGAGATAGCATGGGATGTTGTGTGGTGCATAGAAAAACTGTGTTGAGTGTTCTCTCTTTTCATAAGTCCATCATCTCTGAGAGAGAGAGAGTGTTGCGTGGATGTGATTGCTTGACATTCTAGTGCATGGTCATGATCCAGCTCGGGGATGGAGGTGGGAAAACAATTGAGTTTCTCTCTCCTATAGTCGGTTTCATTGTTTCAAGTAAGTATTTGCCTATGTTGTGTGAATAAATAAGTATGAATGAGGTAAACCAGTTAGTCGGATTAGTATGATTGAGTAAATATATTTCACGGGAAAGTTTTAGATTATATAAGTGTTGCACAGTTGCAAGAAAATATTCTTCCTTTTTGTGTGGTTGATCGCTGTGCGATTCTGCGATTCTAATGAGCTTTATATTATGGTTCTATGAGTCAGCAATAGCAAAATGATTTTTTTTTTAATTATACAAGTGAGTTAAGTCATATCTAAATCATTTTTTTTTGTATTGAGAACAAGATATGGTCATGGAAAAAAAAAGAAAAAAAAAATATGTCTCCGTATATGAAGGTTAAACTCTTTTCGGTTATCAGTCTCTGTATATGAAGGTTAGACTCTTTTCGGTTATCAGTGGAAACCCGGTATAATATTGGAGAATTTGTTCTTTTGTTTACCAGAGAAACCCTATAATTATTGGATCCAATTTGATATAGTTCCTTTTATAAAGGTGTTTCATTGATTGTATGAATTATGGTGTATAAACCTTATAGAAATGTTTAAACTTAGTGAAAACGAATTTTATATGTATATGAAAAGAAGCTCTGTATTTTTTTTATAAATATTGGGTAAGATATGTTGGATCGGACTCATTCTGCGACATCAGAACCTGTCAATGTGTTTGAGTATCAAAGGTCGAGACCCATGATATTCCTTTAAAACTTCTGTGCTAATACAACAAATTGATTTGAGTTGGATCGATGCTCAGTTATTTTTTGTTTATGAACAAATTCTCTTTTTTAATTACATAGAGTCGGGTTGTGGGATATCTGTGTTTTTGAATGTCATTTGTACTGTTTTTAGATCCCTTAGGAACTCTAGCTATCTCCAGAATGTCGAAGTCGGATTTGCTGAAAATTTGGGCCCATGTAGAATTTGATATATTGTTTATACTTCTTAAAGGGGTCCTTCTGGAAAAATCTGGATCATGTAATTTATGCAAAGCATGTTGAATGAAATCAATCCTATGCAAAATTTGAATTCTCTGTGATTAGTATTCAAATTACGTTGTATAATGATTTATTTACAATTCAAATTTACTTATGGGACTTTATGCACATTTTTTACTTTTTTTTTCTTCTTCTGTGTGAACCAAGTAATGAGAGTAATTCATAAGGGTAGATATGATTTTTTTATCACTGGTCTAACTCTATTAACTGACGTGGTTTATTTTGAAACCCTCGAACTGTTTCTTGTCTTCAGAATTTGAGTTCCCTGGGTGCTATTTTTTCCTTCTTATCTACCTCTTCTAGACTAGCATCCAATCTCTGCAGTCAGCATTGCACTTGATTATGTGCACCATTCCTGCACAGAGGTAACTCTTCGGTTAGTTGGACTTGCTCTATGCTTGACATCTCGGCTAAAGCTTGTTCTCATTTGCATAAGATCTGCTACATAAGTAATGCACCAGCGATACTGCAACTTAGAAGTGGAGCTGGAAGTCCCTTATTTAAACCCTGTGTTACGATCTGATCGAATGTGATCTTGACTATATTGATTACTCTAGACTCGTCGACTTGCGCTATTCCTGACCTGTTGTTGTTTAACATGACTAAGAGATGTTAAGTATTGGCGTACTGCTAATTAAACCCATCATGCCCGTGCATATGTCCCGTTGTTGCTTGATAAAGTTTCGACTAACCATTAATGTTTTGTTTGTTCTCCATTTAAAACCTTCGCTGGAATTTATACATTTAATAGAATTTATAATGAGATCGATTATGAAAAGAGGGGATGAGTAAAACATGTTGTATGTTTATAAAAAGTTAATATATTATAATTATATATAATTATATGGTTATGTTGAGATGAAGAAATGGGTAGTGACAGAGGTAACTATTATGTATGTTTATAAACGGTTAAACGTTTATTATATGTAATGTCCCCAGCTTGACCCTATTGCATTAATATTTGAAATGATGTAAATATTGTTATTTAGTCATGGTGAGGAGCTCAAGGCCAAGGCCCCGCCATTGATTTATCGTTCTATGTATCGGCAATTAGAATGGATGCATAGAGTTCTTGTGCTAGATGTGCACAATGTAAAATCGGACATCATGTAAATAGGCAATTTTAATGAAAAAGCCACAACCAGCTACGCAATGCAACAAAGAGATGGGGGCATGATCTTTACAAGGAATAGGGAGGGAAAATAACCAAACCCTTGAGCCAATGGTGTTAAGCCATGTGTCAATGAGAAAGCCCATGAACTCTCAACTAACCATTTGGTCTCATGCACCCAATCATTTTAATTCTTCCAAGAATTGGTTGAGACAATAAATGCCTTGGGATGGGAAAGGTATGGCTGTCCATTTTCGTGCATGGGCAAGCCATCAACTTGGAAAATCGTGTTTTTGCTTGTTGGGCAAGAAAACCCCCACGAAATTGGCCCAAGAGTCATTCTTCACGGATGGCCATTCTTGCTCTCACGCAGTCGAAGCTCCCTGAAGTTGATCCTCACGTTTTTTGGCCATAACCCTGCGTTTTTCCATGCCCAGAAACTCGTTTTGGTATTTTGGAGCAGCTGGGGAAGGAGGGATGCGATTTTTGGACTGAGGGAGAGGTCGTTTTTGCCCTTGGGGCGTTTTTCTGAAATGGGTTGCCCTCCCAGTCGATTTTCCTAGTTGCCAATTCGTTTTGAGTCTACCCACGTTTTTCTGAAGCTCAGGAAAAACCCACTGTTGGGAACTTCACTGTATAGATTGGCTTAGCTGATTTTGATATACCTTTGGCTGGGTGAGAGCCTGTTTATCCCCTGTTCCTTGTGGAGATCATGCCCAGCTCGGGGGTGGCAGTGGTGCTGAGAGATTGAGGAGCACACTGGCCTACGGTTGGGTGGAACGTTGCAGAAGCGTAACTGGTTGCTTGGAACTTCTTCATTTAGATAAGTATCCTCTTGTGTTAATATTTGCAATTATCATTTGACGAATAGTAAAAATGCATGTGAATGTGTCAAATGAATTTACTTCCGCTGTGTTTTCAAATGGTTATGCATTTGCATATGTTCATCTTCTTTTAAATTGAAGGTTTATAAATGCGAATTGGGACTAATTGCCCGGATTGAGCACCACGTCCTCGCTATCATGCTGGTATGGTAGGAGGGGACATTACATTATATATAATTGTGGTTTGGTTGAAAAAAAAATATAGATAACGTAGAAGAGAAGTTATTAATGTATGGGTAAAAATATTAGAGTGATGTTAAAATTATGGTTATAATTGTAATCATTTTAACATATAACTAGATGCATGAGTTTCATATGCAATACACTCATTTAAATCATGAATTATGTATAGAATGATGTTTTATGTATATGATAATAAGATTGCATTTAAGAGCATTGAAATTTTGTATAGATTAAGGTAGTTAGATACCAAGTATTATCTTGGTATAGTTGTTTGTGTAAAACAGAATAAATCACATAGCTTTTGTAAAAGTTTGGTCATTTATATTTTTTTTTGAGAAAATTGAAAAATTCAAGTTTGGTTTGGTAAAATTTATTATTTCATGTTTGATTATAATTGTAATCATTTTAATATATAATTATATGCATGAGTTTCATAAGCAATACACTAATTTAAATCATGAATTATGTATAGAATGATGTTTTATGTATATGACAATCAGATTGCATTTAAGAGCATTGAAATTTTTTTATAGATTAAGGTAGTTAGATACCAAGTATTATCTTGGTATAGGTGTTTGTGTAAAATAGAATAAATCACGTAGCTTTTGTAAAAGTTTGGTCATTTATATTCTTTAGAGAAAATTGAAAATTCAAGTTTGTTTTGGTAAAATTTATTACTTCATGTTTTATAACAACAACAAAAATATTAGGGTTTTTATATTTTGTTATTTATTGCATTGATATTAGTGATTTATCTTTTTGAATCATTGATATCAATGTAACAAATAGTAAAATTCACTATAACTTAAGTCTAATATTAGAGACTGAAATCATTGGTAATTCAAGTGAAATCAAATTGCTTTGTACCTTTAGGGTACTTGGATTATTTTATTGTTTGTTGCATTGATATCAGTTCTTCCTCTTTTTGAATAACTGATATCAATGCAACAAATACTAAAACATAAAAGTAAAAATATTTAAATTGACATGTATCTAAACACAATAAAAATATAGTATGTTATCAATTATTCTTCTCTTTGAATCACTAATATCAATGCAATTTAAACAATAAAATTCATTATAACTTAAACTTAATATCAGAGAGTGGAGTCACTGATTATCAAGTGAAATCAAATTGATTTGGATTTGTAGGGTATTTGGACTATTTTACTGTTTATTGCATTGATACCTGAAAATACATATAACAACTACACTAAGAACATGCAACATAAGGTACTACTACTGTTCCACAAGAACCAATAATAAGAGTTCAAATAACAAAAGAAATTTTTTTCTAGAAGCATGTTGAAGATATATTTCATCGGGTAGAATACTTTTTTAAGATTCCACACAAACTATTTTAGGATGAGACCCAAGAGGAAGATCCTACAGAATTACTAAAGTAGTAAAAACAACAACCAAGGAAAAAATCATCTGTGTCCTAGTAAGCTACATTTAAGACCTTCCTACAACACTCTCTTCAAAATCAATCATCAATTAAGGAGGGAGAACAAAAAGTTAAATCAAAATTTAGCTTATACAAGAAGGAAATGGAGAAACCCCACACCCACTCCTCATACAAGGATGGACACTTGTCCATTCCCTTGAAGAGATCATTCGGTCACCTTTTTCTACACATGAAGGTGACCAAGTCAAAAAGATGATTGCTATAGAAGCAATGGACATACCCATTTCTGCAAAAGTTGAAGATGTGTATATTGCTATTGAAGCAATCACTACAATTTATAATGTTACTAAGATGGTCACTAAAATTGTTTTTAATATGGTGTATCACTTTATTTCTAAGATTTATGATGTTAATGTTGTTGATAGTGCTACTATTGTTGATGAGAATGTTGATGAAAATTGTACAAAGTTGATCAAACTTATAAAGACATTAATTCCGAGTTTGTAAATAATTATGAAATCGACCATAGAATATTGTAATCAAGAAGTACATGGAATATAGTAGATGAAGAAGCACCCAATTAAGGAGTGCTTCATTCAGATCATGTAGTAGATATGGATGCAATTGAAGAATGATGTGGATGTTTCTTGCATCACATACTCTTGTAAGTATTTTTTATGGAGTTGGAATTAATCACAGTATAAATGGCATACATCTGTAAGACCTATATAGGTGTGTGTGCCCCTGTCTTGGTGGATCACCTATGTAAAGTCTAATATCAATTTAAATATGTAGAATAAAGAGAGGGAACATGGTGTTATTACAAAAATTTTAGGGGGGTTGGTGTTCACCCCAAGTCAAGTTTAAAGGGGGGATGCTTGGTTAATATTGACTTGGTTAAATAGTGATTAAAGATAACCTTTATTCGGTTGGTGGTTATGAGCCCATGGTTTTGGGTAACCCATGGTATTTGTCCATGGTTTGAGCATGTAATGAAGCCTATATTCAAAGGATTGAATAACTCTATTTTAAGATTCCAAAAAAGTGGTCTATGTTGGCGGAATCCAAGACTCAATATATCTAATCAGTGGTAGTTTTCCCAATATAGGATTTCCATAAAAACATGTGTTCCTCTTATATTCTCGATTTTGTGCATTATTATTACTTTCTAACACTAGTTAATGTGGATCCCCAACACTCTAGTCAACAATCTTCCTCTCCTATGGATCTACAAGTCATGATTGATGCAAATTATTCCAAGGCATTAATGTTGTGGATCCACTCTAGGTGTCACTTTGATTCTTCGATTAGTACAATCCACAAATGTGACTATTGTTTCTACATAACCACATGTTATAGATACTACAAACCACTATTATAGAGAATTTTGAGCGAGTTGCTGCCAAACTGGAGCAATTCATGAAAGAGTTATTCACTATATAATTGGCAATGAAGCATGCACACATGAATATTATGTTTTATCAATGGTTGGTGTTAGACAATAGTTTAGGTTGAGATTCTTATTGAAGATGTTGCTACTTATTGAGACATTTATGAGCAAACCACTTTATTGTCTCTATTATGTTAGTTCCTTTGTTGTTATTGACTATGTTTTTACAATCGCCTGAGAATATCTAATTCTTAAGCACATTGCTTTTAATTGTGTTTAATATGAAGTTATAAAATTTAGCCTATATAAGGATACACACCCAGATATAGAACTTATTATGTATTTTTATATTCAACACATTGTGGTATTAATATATCATTATTTTTGGGATTATTTGCATAGTGTAAGTCATTATACTATGACCCATATCCCATTAGTGTAGTAACAACTAACCAATTTCTCATGGTTTTGAATGGTCCATTTAGAATTCATTGCATCAGGTGATGCTCACAAGCATGAAGAAGTGGGATTGAGACAAGAAAAATGAATCACATAGCATTAATCATCACTTCTGGGGCTTGGACTCGATAACAATGACTTCCTAGGAGTTCACCCATCCCAAGATGCATCTAGATCAAGAATTATTAACTATAGAGTTTTCCCCACAATCAAGCCCACTTAGCTTGCTACCCCCATTTGCAAAAACCTTAGCAAGTATTGTTCCTTATGAACTATTTTGTTATATCTCCCTTAACTCTTTCTATTCAAGTATAGGGGTTTTCACCATCCAACATGTGATATATCACTATTTTTGGGATAATCCGCGTAATGTAAGTCATTAATTTATGACCCATATCCCATGAGTATAGTCACAACTAACCAGTTTCTCATGATTTTGAGTAGTCCACTTAGCACTCAATGCTTGGGTGATGCTCACAAGGGTGAAGAAGTGGGATTGAGACTAGCAAAATGAATCACATAGCATCAATCATCACTTATGTGGCTTGCACCTAGAAATTGAGACTTCTTGAGAGTTCACCCATCCAAAGACTCCCCTGGCCCAGACTTTGTGGTATTACAAGATAAAAAGTAGATAAAGAAAATTATATTCCAGTTTATTTTGCATATGAACTTTTGAGTTAGAAATGTTATTGTGAGTTGAGATCTTAGCTATTAAAGTTCCTCTAGTGCCTTTCTCTATAAAGAAAGGGTCCACTCTAAAGAGACAAGTGTTATGTTGTTGTTTTCTTGTTTAATGGTCTAGTTCATTATAGCGTCATTTATATTTCAATTATGTCTCTGCAACACATGTTTTTAGTTTCATTTTTAGATTGTGTTCATAATTTACTTGCTATCATCATATGTACCAATGAACGTATGTTCTACTATTAATCATGTAGTTGAGAATGAGAGTGTGGTTGTATGTTCTTTGCTTTCATGGTTAAATTTCTCGATTTCTTGTAATTTATTTTAGCTTTACTTTATTAGAAGTAGAATTGTATTCTTTGGTAGAAAGTAAGTAGCATGTTAGCATTTAGAATCTTAATTACTTCTTAATACCTACACATATTTTGCATGATACTTTGCAAACATAAAATCCTTGGGTTGATAGTAAAATGCACTTGTAAGATAAGTACTATTGAAATTAATAAGATATATAGAAATCCTATTAGGTACTCAACACCCACACTAACGAGAAGATATGTTTTATATTTTGTAGGAAAAGTAACATACCATGTTATAAACACTTTAATTTCGCATCATCATACAAAATTTCCTAAATAAAACATATGTATTTTAGAGATAATTTGATTTCATACATTTCATCTCCTTCTGCCATATTCTATTTAGTTGTAAAAGTACCACGAATCATCCCTCCAAGTCAAAAAAATTATTGTTTTTAATATATGCATTGTCACTAATGCTTCATGAGAGACCAACAATAGTTCTAGTCATCTAAATATGTGATGTAGCACTTATGGGCCTATAGAACAAAGTCACATAACAAAAGAACTCATAGAAAACCATAAAATTGTAAGTGTATTAATTTAAACAAACAATTCACACACATTGTTTGTTTAAGAAAAAGGTTACAACAAAGACCTTCGGTTACAATATTTAGAACTTGATCGAGTCAATGATAATTCTCTCATCCCTCATTACATTCAATGATCCCCTCATTACATTTAATGAAAAAATGAATAGGACTTTGGAATGGACAATATAAACTCTACAAAAACCCAACTCAAAGAGAGAGCCAAAGGCCCTTTGTTTATTCACAAAATTTATATTTACCCTTCATATTCTTGAGGTTTACAAAAAGCTACCAAGGATGGAAAACTTTCATTAATTTCTCAACAATTCCAAGTTTGTTCAAACATGGTAGAAATTTGTGTGAGAAAAATGCACACCAAAATTTGTAGAAGTATCCTTCTAAAAAAGGTGAAATTCTACATCTATAGATTTTTGCATTGCTGACAAAACCCATATACGGGTAAAAACGTGAAGGTGGGTAACACTTCCGTGAGAAACAAGTGTAAAAAATACTTAGCGGAGGTTATTCGGCCGATTAATAAACGTTATACGGCCGAATAACAAATGTTATTCGACCGAATAACTGTCATTATTCAGTCGAATAACGCATAAGTTATTCGACCAAATAACTAGTAACAATTCTCCGTTTAGGTTAACGGGGACCCTTGAAGTGTGTGCGAAGCACTGCTGGTTGGGAAAAATTTTCGGGTGTTAGTTTATTCAGCCGAATAATTGATCGCCGAACAATTATTCAGTTGACTAATTGCTCGACCGAACAATTATTCATCCAAATAAGTATTCGGCCGAATAATTGTTCGGCCAAACACGTTTCCTGCATAAAAGCCTGGCCTCGTCCGCAGTTCGGCATTATCTGCTGGAAATTTTCTGGACCCTGGTTGTGGGCCCGCTGTCGATCCATGATGCGATTGTCGACGTTCGCCACCCTACATGGTTGCCTTCTCGACCCGCATTCGATCTCTCACCACTCCTCGCTCGCTTTCTCGTCATTACTCACCACAGCACTCGGCTTCTCTGTTCGTCGACGAGGCTGCTATCTGCCAGCTTGAAATCACCGTTTTCCATTGGACTGTCGCTCCCTGACGGATCCACGTGGAGTTAACGGCTTCGGGGTGAGGTAAGCATTAGTTTAAATGTTTCATTTACATGTTTGTTTTTTTTCCAATTTGTTTTTTAATGTATTCATATGTATTCATCTTTTAATGTGTGTTGGAAATGTGGTAGTGTGTGCAAGTCAATTCGTTTGTTGAGTTGGTGGTTGTCTTCGGTGCGGCGTTGGTGTTCTCGTGTTCGAAGAAGAGTTGATAGTTTGTCATTTTCTCAGGTATGTTTTGACGATAAGTTGTTTCGTTTTGTTTTTGTTTTCATATTTTTATAGCTTTTTGTTGCTAATACCATTTGTTGATGTTTGTAGGAAACTTTTTTCGTTCGGCGAGTTGGTGGTCGTATCCGGTGCGGCATTGATGTTAGTGTCTAGTTCGACAATTTATTGACTATGAGTTTGGTTTACAGGTATGCTTCCTTTCTCAATTTTTTTTATTGTCCATAAATATAGTTGTCATTTAAAGAAAATTAATAAAAAATATTTGCATTCAGAATTAAAATTAGACTGTTTATTTTTTTTTACATTAAATTTTATGTTCATTTTGTTGAACAGAGTTTAAGAACTGTAATCATGAACAGAGTGCTTAAACTCTGTTCATGAACAGAGTTTTTAAACTCTGTTCATGATTACAGTTCTTAAACTCTGTTCATGAATAGAGTTTAAGAACTCTGTTCTTGTTTGTTCATGAACAGAGTTCTTCAACTCTATTCATGAACAGAGTTCTTGAACTCTGTTCTTGAACAGAGTTCAAGAACTCTGTTCTTGAACAGAGTTCAGGAACTCTGTTCTTGAACAGAGTTTAGGAACTCTGTTCATCAACAGAGTTTTTAAACTCTGTTCTTGAACAGAGTTTAAGAATTCTGTTCATCAACAGAGTCTTTAAACTATGTTCATGAACAGAGTTTAAGAACTATGTTCATCAACAGAGTTTAAAGACTCTGTTCATGAATAGAGTTTAAAGACTGTTCATATAAAGAGTCATATCGTGTTGTAAGTCTTTCATTATTTTTTTTTCTTATCAATAAAGTACGATTCTTATAATAAGTGGATATATATATATATATATATATATATATATATATATATCGTGTGATGTTTGTTTATTGAGATATATAATGGAATCATATGTGATGGATGAAAAATTTGTAAGGTTACTATACTACTACAATTAACTGCATAATATCTTATATCTGATTATGAAATAATTATTAAATATATCTTTATGTTGCAATAGTAGTGATGGTAGGAATTTCAGTTAATTAATTATGTGAGAGTTAGGAGAGGTACTTACAAAAAAAAAATCACTTATCCTACTTTAGACACCCCTACATTCGGTATGTAGTTCTTTATCAGATATGTCTTTAAGTCTGTAGAATTAACATGTACAACTTCAATATGTTATGAGTGAACATTTGTGTAAATTTTTCTTTCTTATAAATAAAGTACGATTCTTATAATAAGTGGATATATATATATATCGTGTGATGTTTGTTTATTGAGATATATAATGATATGATATGTGATGGATGAAAAATTTGTAAGGTTACTATACTCCTACAATTAACTGCATTATATCTTATATCTGATTATGAAATGATTATTAAATATATCTTTCTGTTGCAATAGTAGTGATGGTAGGAATTTTAGTTAATTAATTGTGCTAGAGTTAGGAGAGGGACTTACAAAAAAAAATCACTTATACTACTTTAGACACCCCTACCTTTGGTATGTAGTTCTTTATCAGATATGTCTTTAAGTCTGTAGAATTAACATGTACAGCTTCAATATGTTATGAGTTGACATTTGTGTAAATTTAGAAATCATATCAAATGGAAAGAGTGGAGTCTTCGAAGCGAAAGCATAGGAGGTCATCACATTCATCAGGAATTGGTGTCCCAATTGGTATTCAAAGGTTGTCGAATTCACCTCGGGGTTCGAGTTTATTGTATGGGTCACAGTCATCCGATCACCAACGAGGTGATAGGGGTACAAATGATTCCCCTTTATCTTCTGTGGGAGAGCATCGATATCAACCTTCTGTTGATATGAACATTAATGTTTCAATACATGTATAATCTGTATTTTTGTTTGTTTTGAATTTTTGGACAAGGTTAACACTTGACTAAGGCTATATTTGAAGCAGAGCGAGGTTCAGAAGATGTCCGTAATTCGACAGAGCGGGAGGAAGATCAAGATAGGATTGTAGATGATGGAATAGGTGCGGGTGCAGAGCAGGGTCCTGAAGATCCTCCTAGAGCTAGGATGACATATGTTCCACTAGCTGAGGGTTGTACACCCATATCAACTTATCCGTCTGATTTACCTGATGAGATTCCATGGGAAGGTGTTGTGCAACAAACTATCCTTGAAAGTTGTAGATCCCACTACGACAGGTTGATATTTCTATTTTGGATCTCCCTCCAGAGAGCAGACAAAGTCTAGAGATTGTTTTGGGGTCATTGCAAAAATTCATTGATGCATATGAAGAACTCGGACCAACTACGAATGGTTTTGTTCATTTGATGCAGAGGTGAAGGAAACAAGTTATCGGTCCAGACAAGTGGGAGGTTTTGAATGAGAGAGTGACCAAAGAACAGGCCAATTCAATGTTTAATTTCAAAGAAGGCCTTAAGCGAAAAATGTTGAAAGTGCAATATTTCAAGCATCCTCAAATTGCACATCTAATATATGATCGGTTCCTTGCAGCTTATGGTCGATTGCCATGGAACGATGAGGTTCCTAATTATTTTTCTAGTTTTTTCTATGCGGAGTTTATTTTAGGTATGAAGCCAAACTATACTGATATTCCTTCTAACTTTTATGTAGTTGGAAAGGGTTGAATATATAATCGAAAAGGTGCTCTTAAAAACCCTACAACTCTTCGGCCTCCACCCGAGATACCTCATCCACCCAGGATTTGGCTTTAAGATCGGAGATGGAGCCCACATCCCAACTTGGGACAACTGCAAGGGATTCTGTAGGTGATGGTTTAGCGTCATCTCTTGTTGGAGTAGAAGTGGGATTGGGTTGAGAGAGGGCTCGTGCTACTATTCGTCAAAAGTTTGTTTACAAGATGAATGATGAGGTAGATGGATTGAGCATCGACGATCTCGGGGCTTATGCCAAGTCTTGTCACGACATAGCTTCAGATGTGTTATCCAATGACACATCGAGTATGGGAGAGATTTGTTGATTATGCTATGACAATCTATTTGATCTCTTATTCATTTTGAATTGAATTTTTTGTTACATAGTAATAAGTATATTAAGCAAATGTATTTTGTTTGCAGTTTTCTAGAATGCTGAATGCACATAATTTTCGAGTCTCCACTAGTCAAAATGAAGAGCGTCTTGGGGAGGTATATTTATTATAATATTTATACTTGAACTTGATATTTTATCTTTTTTTTTGAATTTTAATAAATATCAATGTATCTTATTGTTAATTTGACTTATCCATGCAGGTTTCTTTAGAATCGAATTTTTTAGATGATTTACCATCTCTTGTGAGATAATGATTTTAATTTTCTTGTTTTGGTTTTAAGTTAATTGCTTAATTTATTTTTTGTTTCTACTATGTTTTATTCATTAACAAAATTTAAATTTTAGGGGAGAGACCATATGGAAATTGGGGGTGAAGATGTAGGTTCTTTGATGAATGCAGATATTGGCACTGAGGTAATTTTGTTTAACTTGAATTGATCTCTGATATAAGTTTAATATTTTATATTTTTTGGATTTATTTTAAAATTGTTTCAAAACTTTATTTGATTCATAAATTACTTTTGTACATGTTGCAGCTTGGCTCTCTTAGATCCTTTGGAGCCAAAGGGAAGACTCTGGTGGAAGAAAGTGGTGGACATGCATTCAGAGAATTTGATGTACAACTTTTTTAATAATTGAATTGTTCTTTCATATATAAGTTTAATATTTTAATTTTTTGAATTTAGTTTAAAATTGTTTAAATAATTTATGATATTCATAATTTGTTTTTATACATGTTGTAGGCCGATTTGAGTCCAAGGGAAGGTCCTAGTGGAAGATAGTGGTCCAGATGGATAGTGGTTCAAACTTTTTTGTTTTTGTTAATATATATATATATATATATATATTGTAGTTGTTTTGGACATCAAGGGTATTTATTTTTTTACTATACATATATGTACATTGAACTCACATGTTCATGAACTTTTTTATTGGATTATATATGAGTACATGTTAATTATTTGTCATTTGGTAAAATGTTTCGAATATGTTTTGCATGAATGTTTAAAATGTTAAGAATGAATGTTTGGAACTTTTGATAGGTGCAAGCTAAAGTTAGGAAATGTTGAATGTTGAGAAGGAATGTTATGGTAATAATGAATGTTGGGAAAGAATGAATGGGAGGTGTTAATAATGTTTAAAATGTTAAGAATGAATGTTTGGAACATTTGATAGGTGCAATTTAAAGTTAGGAAATGTTGAATTTGTTAAAAATGTTCAATGTTATGTTGAGAATGAATGTTATGGAAAGAATGAATGTTGAGAAAGTGTTGAATCATAAGAATGAATGGGAAGTGTCAAGAAGGTTTAAAATGTTAAGAAATGGATGTTATCAAAGTTTAAAATGTTAAGAAATGAATTTGTTATCAAAGTTTTAGGAAGTTTAAGAATGTTGTACCTGATATGAATAGTTAGGAATGAATGAATGTTAGGAATGATATGAATTTTTGATATAAATATGAAGTTTTAATAGGTTCAATTTCCTAATGTTATGAATGAAAATATATGAATTGTTTGATAAAAGTTTCAATCTTTTGGTCATTTGATCGATATGATATTGCATATGTAAATTTCAAATTTTAACTAATGTTTCGCATATGTTCATTGTTCAGGTACTTTGTAGTTCGTGAATTTCTAAATGTTGCTGAAACCATGGCAAATGGGGATAAATGATTTTTTGTTTTTTAATCACAAGTGAGGATTCCCGGATTGTGAAGTTTATGCTAAGTTAGAGCAATGAATTTTAGACAACAATTCGATGAATTTTTATCGATTTGTTGTAAATAATCACTGCTCTAATTTAGCATAAACTTCACAATCCAGGAATTCTTGTTTGTGATTAAAAATCAAATGATTGTTATCTCCATTTGCCATGATTTCAGTTATGTGAACTTACATGTAAGAGATATATTATCTTTGTGCAACAATCATTTATTTAAAAACCATATAGATTAACAACTTGTTTTAAAAAACTCATCCAGATCATATTTATGGTTAAGTACATTAGAGAAACATGTTCAATGGATTAGAAGAATACAAATATTAGTAGGTTTCTTGGTGATTTCTCATTGGCATCAATCAATCAAAAGTAAAAATTTGGGGTGGAGTGTGGGGATAGCCACATCCGTTATCTCATCCCTTAAGTGGTCTAATAGACATATGGGGACTCGAATAAAGTACTTTATATTACGAAATTACAAATTAAAGACAAACATTCCATATAGCTGAAATTTACAACATTTTTGAATTTTTTTTAATTTTTATTAAAAATTTCATTACCTAATAATTTTTGAATTCATTTTTAAGCATGCTAAAATACAACCATTTAAACTCTTATGCTAGTTCTCATTCAAGATAATATTCATAAAAATTCAATGAAAAAATATATTGTACACAACAGTTGTGACACATGGACAAAAAATATATTGTACAAAACAATGACTTGGACAAAAACATAGATCAATTCATTTTTGATATATAGTTAAAAACATCGCAATGGAATGCCATCCTCAATTATCTGTTCATAGTCACATATGGACAGTTTCCATTTTTTGGTTCTTGACTGTTTTTTTTATGGAACTTGTACCAGCCTTATTCGAGATGCACATACTAAATGACTATACTGACAACATATAATATTGGGTTCATAATCTTGAAAGTAGACATAATTTTTAGTCATATGCGTCTGCTGAAAAAAACAGCCTTTTAAAATGATGGATCCTCTCTCGTATGTAAATTCATTGTCATTGTAGTCCTCCAATAACTTCATCTTTCCTTCAGTGCATCGCATCAAATAATATTTCACATTTTCGTTGTTGTCTAAAGGTGCAATCACAGCGAAAACATCTCCTACGCAAATTACAATTGGTGTTAGCATTTTTAAATCAATTAAATTGACTATACTTATGGCGATGGACAAGAATGAACAATTAACTTAAAAGTCAAGTATGTTCATTACCTTCTCTAACAAGATCTGAAATTCTATCGCCATCAGATGATATTGCTATTTCTTCTGATTCTAATTCTTCTACACTTGCCAGTGGCATTTTTCCTTTTGGATTAACCTCTGTGTGTTTTCAAGTTTTTACGTAGTTGTTTGTTATGTTTTCACAAACTTCTGTAGATTCAACATTTTCAGTGCAAATATGACAAAAGCATGATTGTTTTCTACTGTAAAATGCAAACACGTTTTGGAATGATTTTGTTTGAATAGAGTGAAGATCTCTAGTCCCATGTATGGTGCTAGCGTCATATAGTATTGATCTATTTATATCTTGGACCCCAACAATCCAAAAAAACCTACACAATAAATAATAAATCACTTGAAGAACAACTTCTAATGTAAGTGTACATGTACTTAAATGTTCGTATACATTTTTTTAAATTTCAAGAAATAATATAAATTAAAAAAATAGTGTACATACCTACGCACATCTTTTGATTATTGATTATAATCAAGGATTAGATTTAATTGACACCATTGGACAACCTCCGCAACTGAATTAAACCTTGCAGAAGAATAGTTCATTTGCCATCTTCGAAGTGCTCTTTCTACACATGCTCCTGCACCATCATGTTCACCTTTTCCATGTCTAGTTTCAAAGAAATTTCAGCAATTTTTAATGTTCAACACTTTATGAAGTCGACATAACCAAAAAAATGATCGTGAAGATTTAAATTGACCTGCACATCCATCAGACCATATCCAATGTTCATTGAATTTAACTTCGAGTTTTTTCAGTGAATCATAGAAAATATTTTCTATACAATGTTGAACAAAATGTGTATCGTGTGTACGATCATTGCTGATATAGAAGTGATAGTCTTTAATCACATCTCGATTGTCACATGTACTTTCAATGCCATCAACATACTGTTGAGAATGTCTATATACGACATGGACAAATATCGAAACTTGGTCAGAGTGATAGTATTCAATCTGTATCTCTTTTTATGTAGAAAATATATAGTTTTCAGCAAAATCAACCACGGACAAAATTGTTCCAGGCGGAAAAATTTCACGAGACTGTTTGAATTGAAGATCTTGCCATCGTACTCTATGTGAATGCTGGGTGTATTTATAAATTTCACTTTCAAATTTTTTGAGAAAATCTATCACGCATATCTTATCTTCTAGCAAATCAATTCTTTTGGAATGTGAATCACTAGAACTTGTAGTATAATTGATGTATTCGTATCTCCTCCAATAAACATTTACATTTGACAACGATTGATCATTATCGATAGGATATTTATTGTGGAATAGCACTAGATTTCCACAACGATGACAATGTTTTCCATTAACACATTTCTTTGAATAGAATACTTCATCATGATTTCTCTCACATAAAATTTGAGATATGAATTCACGTATTGTGGGCGGAGGTGGTGAATTTGTCCAAAACATTTTACCAAATTCAAAAAACGTGTCATAATATAACTGAAATTGCACATGATAACGGCAACAACATGTATCACATATAGTAATAGGTCTAACATACCATGGTTTTTGTTGCACAAATGTAGTGATTGATATATTAATTCCACGATGATCTTCCCTGAATTTATTGAACAATTGTACTTGTGTCATGTCCATTATATGTTTCGGTTGCCTTTCATATACATTTCGTGATATTCTTTTGCATATCATATCTCTTGAATTTGGTGAAACTCGAGCATGTTCCAACCAATATTCTCGTATAATATTTTTAACACCTGCTCCCAATCTATCTTTGTAAGGTTGTCTACAAATAATTGCCCAGGAAGCAAGTTCATTATTTTCATCTATTTGCATTATGAATTTGCTATGTTTGTATAATGTCTTTCTTGATGTTCCAACTTCTTTTGCTAGTTCTGTTGTCAAACGCTTTTGTTTAGTACTAGTTGAAAAAATTGTTGTATGAATTGCTTTACATGCAGCACTGATATCTTTCTTCCTGGATTTTCCAAAAAAAATTATTGCATCACCTATATTTTCTATCACATTTTGTTTCAATTTCCACTCTTTTGTCATCTTGTGAATACCCAATAATGATGTAGCACCTTCTAACTTCTTGGACACTAATAAACATCTCAAAATTTGTGCTTGTCCTACTATTGAGTAATCCTTGAGAACTCATCATAAAATTTTGTAGCACGATATCGTGCAACATGTATTGGTATTTTTTCTCCATATTTTTCGCAATCAATGTCCTCTAACATTTCATCATCAATGGTGAAAGTACCTATACATCAAGTTAAATTTAATTTAACATATATCCAAAAATAAAATTTATTATAAAAAAATGAATTTGAAAAATATATGATATATACATACGAGGTCCAATTTCTGGATCTTGAACTTGATCTTCAATATTGAATTCATCGACATTAGCATGTAAATCACTATTTACATCTTCTACGATTGTCTCTTCAACTTCAATTTGTTCTTCTTGTACTCTATTTTCAATTTCCATTTCCTCAACATTATCATGTAAATCTGTATTTATATCTTCAATAATTCTCTCTTCTGTTTCGACAACCCTTTGTTTTTTGGCAATATATCTGAGTTTTTTTTTTTTTTCTTTATTACCATCATCATCACGTTTACGATCACTTTTTTTTGACGTTTTCTCTTATTGTCCATGATTGTTTAATCTATAGATGATAAATTAAAGAATCATTACTTTATAGTAAAAATAAATAAATTAAGATTTATAAACATTTACGAAATTTATAAAAACATGAACTGAAATTTACTTCACCTTATAAAGATCTTGTAAGAGTCTTTTGAAGAAGATCTCTTTGGAATTAAATTTCCTTTGAAAAAACTCTTTGAACAAAAATTTTCTTTGAAAAAAACCTTCATGGAAAGAAATAAGAAACTCCTTGACAATAAATCACCTACCCATTGGAAAATAATAAGAACACCTTGTAAATAAATCTTCTTTGTAAAAACCATTGGAAAAAAAAAACATCTTTGAAAAAATATCTAGGAAAAAAGCCACCAAGAAAAAATACTTTGAAAAAAAACTTATTTGTAAACATATCTTGGAAAAAACCCCTGTAAAGAAATAACTTATTTGCAAAAATACTTTAAGTAAACAACTCTTTGAAAAAACCCTTTTCAAAGAAATAAGAAGTGCAAAACTACCTTGAAAAAAAAACCTTTGCAAAATATCTTAGCAAAATAACTATTTGAAAAAACCTCTTTCAAATAAATAAGAAGTACAAAACTACCTTGGAAAAAAACCCTTTGCAAAATACCTTAGCAAAACAACTATTTGAAAAAACCCCTTTCAAAGAAATAAAAAGTGCAAAATTACCTTGGAAAAAAATCATTTTGGAAAAAAACCATTTGTAATTTACCTTACCAAAACAACTCTTTGAAAAAATCACTTTCAAAGAAATAAGAAGGAAAAATACATTTTTTTTGCAAAAATACTTTGGAATAAACACTCTTTAAATAGAACCCTTGGAAAGAACCTCCTTGGAAAGAAACATTCTTTGCATAAACCACTTTGCAAACATGTTTAAGAAAAAAAATATTTTGAAAAAACTCCTTACAAATATGCCTTAAAAAAAAACTCCTTTACAAAAATGCCTTACAAAAAAACATCCTTTACAAAAATGCCTTACAAAAAAACTCCTTCAATATGCCTTTTTGAAAAAAATAAGAAGAAACATACTTTGTAAAAACCTCCTTTTGCAAAAAATGTCTTATTTGAAAACCCTTTCAAAAATAGTTTGATAAGAAATATGCGAAGTTAAAATCTGTGAAAATAATGAATCAATTTAGGTTTATTTATACGAGTATAGAAAACTTCTTCTTCTTCTTCTTTTTTTCTTTGTTTTTTAATTTATTATTTTTTTTTTTGTTTGGCCGACGAAATTTTTTTTCCATTTCATTATTCGGCTGAATAACCTTTGCTGTAATTGACGGTGCCGTTAAGGAAAAAGGTTATTCAGCTGAACAATTGTTCGGTCGAATAATCTCTGAAACATGAAAGCTTCACGATTCTGCAGAATCTTCAGGTTTCTCCATTTTGGGAAGGAAAAAACAACCTCTTACACTACAAAACGAATGTCGGACTTGATACCATCAGGTTCATCGTTGAATCTACTTTATGTGGGTATAGATTTTGTTGTGTATAGATAAGAACTAATATTTTTTATGTTTTATTTTCGTAACATGTGTCGAGTTTGAATTTATCTCTTTAAAAAAATGGTGAAAAGAAAAATCCATACCTTTAAAAATACACCACCAAAAAAATTGAAGAAAATGTAGGAATCTTAATTGGCGTGTCTACTTCAAAAGGGTGTTCGTAGATTTTTTATTTTTAGAGCCAATTGAGAGAAAAGTGGCGCAACAAAAAAGATGTTGAAAATCGACTAAGTTTTCCCATTGATCGACTTTAAAAAAATATAATAATTAGTATATAGATCCATTGGTTACAAACTTATAGTCAAGAACTAGTACATTGTGTGTAGATTGTCGTAGCATTTTCTGTTTTTGCAAAAAACAAGTCTAACAACGATTTTACTGGTGCAACAAATTATAACTATTTTGTAGTATTTTCATTTTATAAGAATACACTGTCAAACATTTGCGAAATCGACATATCAAATCTGAATAAAAGAATTGAAAAACTTATGAATAGAAAGCTAACATAATTCTCTAAAAGTTTTATTTTTACTGCAAAGTGAAATTTTAAACAAAAATATCACTTTTGTTCACCCAAAGTTGAAAAACATGAAAAAACCATAATTATTTTCTCACGAGACCCCCCAAAATAGACACCCATCTTCATTTTTTCACCCATTATACGAGAGTTTTCAAATTGACCTCCATTTGTGCACATCAAATCTATCAAATTAGTCACTTTTGTAATTTTCATTAAATTGCTGAAAATTACCTTGCTTCACTGAAATGTAGAGTCAATAAACTATTCACAACATCTAATCAAACTTATAAACTCACTCATTACAAGGAAAATATGATATTCTTCTTTTGTTCATTATTATGTCCCCAAAGGGGATCATATATATATCGTGTATGCACTATTAATTTGTGTCTACATCCTATAAATGTTTCATATTATAGCTTAAACTATAGTTTAATATATATGATATTAAATGGCATTTACATCCTATAAATGTTTCATATTATAGTTTAAACTATAGTTTAATATATATGATATTAAATGGAATTTTTTTTAATAGGTTTTTTTCAGTTGTTATTGGTTACAGGAGGATGACTTAACCCTAGGTTTTCCCACCCCAGGAGGGGGCAGTGGGCTGACCTCATCCTGGTTTAAATGTTTCAGCATCAGCTCTGCATACACAGTGCGGGTTCTTAATACTCTGCATACACAGTGCAGGTTATTAATGTTGATATTGAATCGAGGTAAGTGTTCACCAGCTCGACACTAGGTTCTTAATGCTCTGCATACACAGTGCAGGTTCTTAATGCTGGTATTGGATCGAGGTAAGTGTTCACCAGGTGCTACATGGATCTGCACCTCTGCCTGCAGTTACTGACTACACTGTAGTCCATGGCATTCTAGGGAGATGCAGTCATGATTTTGTCAATTGCTTCAGATCTTGAAGTTGATGGTTGTCTAGGAGAAATCAACAGTTGTAAATTTCAGAAACTAGCTTCCCTTGTTAAATTTCAGGTACCCTGGCAAGTTCTTCGTTAAATTTCAAAAAATAGCTTCCTCCAGTTAAATTTCAACTACCTTGGGTAGTTCTTCGTTGAGAATTTATTTTACTAAGCTAAGACATATCTAGAGACAGTTTCCGAAAATTCATTTCCTTATCAATAAATTTTCCGAGCAGGGCTAAGCACAGTGCAGCGTACTCTAACCCCGGAGGCGATGAGCATCTTAAATCATGCCATAGCAGGAGCTTGTCGCCGCGGGAATGGATAAACGAATCCTCTACATGTCACTGTGATGCTTTTGGAAGCCCCTGTTAGCCATCTGCGCCTTGTACAGAGAATAGAAAAAGGTGAAAACCCACCGCAGCTTCAGAGCATGCAGATTCTTCCTATTGAAACAGAGATATCTGCTTTCTGTTCTGGACAACATAAAGACCACATTGCTATGAATTTCGTGAAATTGGACCAAATGGTGGAAGGGCATTTGAATCAGGCTATATTTTTTAACGTGGGTTGTTTAAACCGACTTGTAGAGCAACCCGAGGCAGGATGAGCATCGGTAGGGTTGTCAGTCTCATCTTCTGTGTAATAAGTTGTTATGAAATTGAGCCAAATATTAGTTCGATATGGAGGAACTGGTCAACCATGGTGGTTTGGGATTGCGACATGTGAAACATATCTATGTTGTAAAGTATATCATCCTTTTATGGAGAATGATTGGGACCTGCAGATTCTACCTATTGTTGTTGACAAACCAACACCAGGATTGTTTCCGAGCTACCTCTCCCTTGTTTTTCCCTTCTACTTTCCAAATTCTACAGTTATTTTAGTGTTTAGAAGATTCGTCTTGAAATGCATCAAATATGCCATTATTTTATTTTTTGAGCGTTCTGAATCTTTACTATTAGTTGCACTGTGTGACCTGAATTATGGTTATGTCACTGTTCAGTTTATTTATCTCCGGGATAATAAGTTGTCATCATTGGTCGGCATCGAGATTCTGAAGAAGGTGAAGGAGGTGAGTAACTCCAATAAAAAGTATACCTTACTAATTCAGTAATTTAAGATTTAAAAAAGGTATTCACTTCGAAGTTATATTCCTATCCTTCGCAGTTGAGTTTTCTTCTTCAACCTTGAATGCTGATTGGATTTGGTAATTTCCATTGAATGCCGATTGGATTTGGTAATTTCCATGCTAGCTGTAGATTTCATTCTTTTTTGTTAATTATTTAAATGTCAACAAAGTAACAGTCTTAAGTTTCCTTCCTTGCCATACTTATGGCATAGGTAACAGTCTTAAGTCTCTCTCTTTCCAAAGCCACATACACTATCTCTGATTTCTTCATTCGTTTTAACTACAAAATTTGCTTAGCTATAGGTGTCGATCACAGTCGGGCATTTATCCTATGTCCTCAGGTCAAATCCTCTTAAACATAACTTTTATTCATCAACATTTTAATTTATGACGTTTTTAGTTCAAACATATTTCTTCTTGGATTATTTTGTAGATTATTATCACTAGGTTAGGGTTTGGTCAGCATCGATGTTGCACCCACTGCACCTATTGTTATTTTCTATACCTGTAAGTGAAATGGATGTTTTTGCTGAACACATGCTCTGTACTTGAGGGAAACTATAAGGTAGATTATATATGCTTTCGATAAAGTGATTATTTCCTGAAAACCATGCTATTTAAGTTTTCTTTGTGATTATCCTTTTTGCATAATAAATGACTTCCATGAGCACAATATTGGGGATCATACTCATGTGACAAGTTCCTTATATACTTGTTAATGGTGGTTTGAAGTCTCATAATGTTATAGCATCCTTGTTGGCTTCATTAATCCTATCATATTTATAATTTTCCAATACTGGGTTGGAGTAAATCAAAGATGAACCCTGTAATGTTGGTTGATATGCTTTGAAGCCAACCACTTCATTTATGATTTTGTAGTATTGGGTTGGAGTGAAGCAAGATGAAAAAACCTTTAATGTTGGTCTATATGATTTGAATCCTTAACAAATGTGTCTATGCATCATCTTGATATCTTGCTTCATGCAACTTAACAAATGCATTGCCTTGAGTAGTTGATCAAGTGAAATTTTCTTTTATTTTCTTGAAAAGTTTGTAATTATGTCTATTTGGCAACAAAATGTGATCTGGGCAGTTAATAGAGATTATATCAATTGTCAAACTTGAATTTGCATATTTCCCACTGGTAGGTATGGTTATTGGTGAGACCAATAGATTTGATCTTTAACATTGGTTTGTGTTTTGGATGCAGACTTAGAGATAGAGTTTGTTGAAAATGTTGAGAGTGAAGAGAGAAGGATTATAGCACATCAATAAGCTTGCAATCAATGCAAGAAGTTGTAAGGAAGATGGAAGCTATCGCAAAGGATAAATCTCGTGTTTTCAAAAAGCACGTCTTACATTATGTGTGATAGGGTCAAGTTTCACCCTCATCTTACGATTATTGTAATATAGCTAATAATAATGAGTTGTTCATTTTCCATTTTCCCTAGGTATTGTAATATAGCTAATAATATTTCTTTAAAAAAAAATCATTTAATTGACTAGTTTGGTTCTTTACTAAATGTTGTTATGGATTTGGTACAGGTGAGATATGAGTACACTTACATACATCTAGGTCACATTTTATTACAGCGAAATCCTTCCAGGTATATGAGTTCATTTGTGCTTCCAACTTTTAATTTCATTTATGATTGTTCTTTCTGCCATCAGTAACATTCAGATGTTGTGTGAATGCATGTCCCTCACTTGGTGAATTTGGGTGTCTTCGCTTTTGCTTGGGGATGCCTTTCAGGTATGCTAACAAGCCAAGATCCTATGACAGTGTGGACAGCTTAAGATTAATCTTAAATGGAATTTTCTTAATCATCGTTACATTTTGAAATCATTTCTGACGACTTCTTGGAATGACTGCCTGGTTCTCGTAATGTAGTTTTGAGTTTGTCTTAGGCTAATTGCATATCCATGAGTCTTTTATCATTGAGTATATAGTTCAGCTTCAATACTGATTTGTAATGATTTCAATTTAACCTTATAGGGCCGGAAACAAAAACAATTGTATTGTGAATACATTTGGATAATTGCCGAGGGTCGAGTACAACCTCTGTGTAGACGCAAATTCATCCTTGTTCTGGAAGTAGTTTGCTCACTTTTATATATCTATTTAATTTTATAATATTTTTGTACAATCTTCACATGGGTTTGTATTATTGATTAAATTGCCATATTAGATTGGATTTACAATTTATGTATCTTGATTTTAACTTTCCCCAGTTGAATTACCATATTTCACTTCTAAACGTTTTTTGGAACACTCATTCATAGTATTTGGAAATCCTAACGAAAATGACCTTTGAGGTCTTATGTGTCCGATAATATGCATAGCTTATTTTATTTAATTCGTTACAAATTCTGTATGTAATCAAAATTTAAATTAACGATAAAAGCTCGTTGTGTTCGCTGTTGTTTATATGAGAAAATTTTTAGCGCCATGCAACTATTTTAGTTCTGTTTGCAATTCATTTTATTTGAATCCTAATAACTTGTAAATATTTTTTGGGATTTTATTTTATTATATCAGAATCCAGGGTAGTAGGAAAGACATTCAATGCTTAGAAATATAAAATATTTGTTGAAAGAAAACTTCCACCAGGTTGGCAATAATTAAATAGAGGGTCAATATTTTTGGGTAGTTAAAACAAAAAGATCAAATCAGTTAAAATAAAATGCATCACATTTAATGGAAGATTCCCTGAGCTCGATATTCAAATTTATTTCAACAAATTACTCAAAAATTGCAGCTGGAAAGGATTTGTGAGAGCTTCCCATGGATGACAGAGATTTAATGACGATCTTTAACTAAAATGTAGACTACAATTGTCCAACTCTTCCACGATTTCTTTTAATAACCTCAAGCGCTCAAATTTAGTCTTTCAATTTGACAATACGCCCAAATTTAGCATGAATCTAATTTTTATTTTTTATTTTTTTTATATACACAGAGAGATTCTCGTTTTGTTCGAATATGATTTCAAAGTGATGAAGAGTAACACATAAACATTATTTTATTCAAAACCTAAAAATCTCATTCTATTACTCAAATAACTTCCTCTATATTGTTTTATGTAATCTGTGCATTATTCATTAGTGAGTTTAGTGCTTTAGACCCTGTCTTTTTTTCCACACAATTAAATATTTCTAAATATTTATGTTTAGAGAATTCTTCTCATTATAAAAATATATTCTTATATTCTTTATTGGATATTATGGCTTGCCTTTAGCTACTAATATGATAGACTTAGAGTTCATATATTCATTTACTGACTCTTATGCTCTTGTTCATATTCTTATTACAGGTATAAGACATTTTGTTTCTTTTTGGATTTTATCAATTTTTTGAATTTGATAATTTATATATGATATACTTTATGATTGAGAGAGGAGCCTTTCATCACTTTTCATATTTTGCATGGATGGAATATGTCCACACCATAAATAATATTTAATATTTATTTTATTATGGTGGTCCAATTCCCTTTATATATTATGTTAAAATAAAATATATATATTTATCATTCAATGGAATTTACTTTTACCATTATATTTATTAGTAATTGTCATTATGTATATATCATTAAATTAATTAATATATATTATGATATTATATCATCATGTTTGGCTTTTACTCTCCAATTAAGTAGAAAAATGAAAAGGTGTGGCAAACTTATCTACTTCATTGTATAACCAATACCTTTTCAAATTCCTCATGGGTCAACTCATTATCATGCTTTCTAATTTAATCTAAAATGTAATAGCACGTCGCAATAGCAATATCGAAGAGATTGCCACCACATGGCTCTTGTTAACTTATGTTTGTCACATTAACCCATCATTCAAATGTCTTCCACCATATCATGACATTGTCTCACATATAAATACAAATACAATTAAGTATATAACAATCTAACTCACTCATTACAAGGAGAATATACTATTCTTCTTTTTGTTCGCTATTAGCTTATGTTCATCACATTAAGCGTCATTTGGAAGTCTTCCACCATGGCATGCCATTGTCTCATATATGACTAAAAATACAATTAATCAAAGAGTGGTACATGAATCCATTATATTTCAAGTTTTAAATATAAGGGAATTGACACATTACAACCATGTGAATTTGAAATTATAGTGTAAAACTTTAAAAACTGGCCATCTCAAGTGCAAAAGAGCTGTCAAGATAATCATGTGATGAGCATTTTGAATATTTTTGAATGTTTTTGGATGTTGAGGAAAAAATATATATAAATATATATAATTTATGTAGCGAATTAGTCATTAAACATACAATTATATTAAAAATTAGTTTTAGCTATATATTTATATATTTTGAGAAAACAAATATAAAACATTAAAAACATGTA